>QEPC01013902.1:423093-444204 GCA_003113815.1 Sphenodon punctatus | reverse complement strand
ATCCTCTGCAATAACCGTGGTACCGAAATCATGGCAGATGCGAGCAATCTTTTCTACAAAGTACTCGATAAACCGGTCACAGTGGTCACTGGATTCCTCCAGGTCCAGGTGGAGGCAGGCAGTACTGACCAAGCCTTTCACCACCCTGAAAAGCTCTACTGGATGTGACTTTGCAGATGCAATAAGGGCAGAAAAGAACTGCTTCTTTGCTGCCTGCACCGCCACAGCATAGGCCTTTAAACTGCTCTTGTGCTACAATCGAACATATGAAACATTAAGGCTACTTTCAGACTCTTCTCCCTCACCCCCCCCGGCACATATTTTGGCTCAGGGACTGAATGTGCAGCCAGGATATGCGTGTGGTGCCGCCGGTCTGAAATCCCCCCCGCGCGAGTTTGCCGGCAAACACCCACAGCGATACAGAGCAGGAAATCCTGCTATGTATCACTGCAGGTGTTTGTCAGCAAAGCTACTTGCGGGGCAGGGGGTATGTTTCAAACCAGCAAAACCCTGTGGCTATCCTGGCAGCGCATTCCCTTACGCAGCCAGAATATGCGTGCGGGGAGCGGGGGGGGGGGGAGGTCTGAAACTGGCCTTAGACACTGCAAGGAATGTTGCTGGGTAGATCCGAAACACGTATCTGCAAAAACTGGTATACTGACAAATGTCCAGTATCCGAATCAACCTGACAACATCAAGTACCTATTGATAACTGATTAGGACCCGATTTGCGTACCTGATATTCTGGAATGCTGACTTCCAGTCCCGTAATACTGACTTCCAGTGCCGATTTGCCAACTTTTGTGTTGATTTTTTAACTTCCCATGCCTATTTTTTTTAATTTTCCATCCCGGAGAGTTGACTTACAGTCCCAATTTTTCTAATTTACATCCCGATTTTTCAGTTTTCTGACCCAATATTGAAAAATGATTTTTTTAAAAAAAATCTATACCAGCAGTTATAGATTTTTGGAGTATCCAGATACTAAATTTAGTAACCATATATGCTGGGGATTTCCTGGTCTCAATAATTCTGGCTTGGCACAGATTAGGAAGTGCCACTTATCTTACAAGAAAACTTCTCCTGATGGTACTTAAACTCCCAAAGCTTGGATCCTAGAAGATAAGCTTTAGACAGATATCTGAACTTTGTGGAGTTTGTCCAAACTGAAGCAGAATTCTTGCAGTTCATCATCACTAAATACAGCACGTATTCCAAATCGGATGAGGATTTTCACTGATGCTGGCAGAAACTGTGCACAGATAAGATATCAGTGACTTTATGAGTCAGGTTAGAAGATGTTGCCAGTGATTGCTACTTCGTGTATGTCAGATCTTTTTCACACTGAAAGAGCAGTTTTACCGCCTCCCGTTGAATAAGTCTGAGATTAAAAACAACAAACTCTGATCTTTCAGCAGACGGTTCAACTTTCCAAACACTTTCTTGCCTGTCTGCTTGTGCAGGATCTAAGTGCTTGAAAATGGTTTTGAATTTCTGTAAAATTAATAATAATAATAATATAAATTAATACTATGTAAATGTGTTTCAGGCCCCAAGCTTGAACCCCATTCTCCAAGGTGCTGCAGCAGTGGCCAGACTGTCAGCAGCACACCCTCAGCCTGATTTTAGCCCAATCACTGTCCCCCAGGGTCCTAAGTCTACTGCCTGCCCCATCTCCTGTCTGTCTTGTCCGTTTCCAAGCTCCCAGCTTCCTGCTTGGCTGCCGGCAGGCAAAATAGGCAAGCTGGTAGCAAAAAGGAGAGTGGAAACATACTCACTTCTTTTCTTTTGCCCTGAAACACTCCTTATCTTTGCTATGTTCACTCCTTGTTTTGTCTCTGTCCTGTACTCTCCTGTTCCTTGGCTTGGTCTCAGGCCTGCTCTTAGTCCGTGGGTGAAAATAAACATGCAGTCAGTGTGCCAGCCACACACTCAAACCTGTACCTGATGATACCATCTGGCGAGTCCTCCCGCCACTCTCCCCCGGTCGGGGAATGGAACCCCTGCCCCCACCATGATGGGCAGCCATGGTGTCCAATCATAGGCAGTCATAGCTGCCCTTCATGGCAGCCCCTGTCCCCTGGTGAGTGATGGGGCCACAAATAGATGTGCAGGCCCACTATGGCCCGCTCTGGAGATCCTTGGCTCAGGCTGTCGGGCCAAGGTCATCAAGAGAACCATATCCAAGCCAGCCACAGTAGCAAACACACATCTGATGGGCTGCAAATAAATGTGATGGTGGATCCGTGGCCCAGGTTGGCCATAGCGAGCCCCTGTCATGTTTATTACCACCCCTTGTCTTGTTTCTGCCTGACACCCACTCTTACTCCCTGTTTTCTGTCTCCTCCTAGTCTAGTCCTTGTCATGCTCCCCTCTTGGTCCTTCTCCTTCCTCTCCTCTAGTTGTGTCATGCTCCCATGTCTCTTGCTCCCGTCTGCCCCTACTGGTCTTGTACCCCTCCTGGTCTTGTCTTGCCCTTGCCCTCAGCCATGCCTCTTTCCTGTTTCCCAGCCCTGAACCTGAATGCCCATCCACCCTAACCCCATATCTGCCCACATACTGGACGTCCCACATCCCATGACCCTTACACTATGCAAATGGAAGTGACAGGTTTCAGCCACTTGTATGTTCATAAGTACTTAGGTTGTTCCTTGATTTCCATTTGTCACTAAGAAGTCAAGTTAGCAATGTATCAGAAGCATAACCTGTCTCCATTATTAGTATTTAATCATCAGTCCAATTGGAAATTAAAATAAAAGATAAGAACATAAGTAGTGCCAAGTGCCATACTGCGTCAGACCAATGGTCCATCGAGTCCAGCACCAGTCTCTGACAGTGGCCAATCTCAGTCACCTAGAGAAATACCCAACAGGTCACTATGGGGCAATACATTCCCTGTTCTTCACCCCCAGCTCCTGACAGTGAGTTTATATTCCCCAAACGTACTTGGCTAACACTTGCTACTGGACCTATCCTCCAGAAACTTGTCCAACCCTTTTTTGAATCCCGTTATGCTACTGGCCTTGACCACATCTTCTGGCAGCAAATTCCACAACTTAGCCCGTTATCAGATGTTGCACCCAACTCGCCGATTTACATAATCCGCCATTTTAAAAGTCATGCAGTTGGCATTTATCTGCGCCACTAGCAATGAAAACCACGGCTTATGCATTCCTTTGAATCCGCATTGGTAAAACCCTGATATCGAGGTTTTACCAATGTAGATGCAACGAAATGCACAAATTGCAATTTTCAATGATGGTGGTGCATCTAAACGCCGCCTACGCGACTATTCTAATGGCAGATTATTTAACTCCACAAGCCCGATGCAACATCTGAACGCACCCCTAAATGTGCATTGAGTGAAAAAACCTCTCTTTTATTTGTTTTAAATCTGCTACCCATTAGTTTCATGGAGTACTAGTACTAGTACTATTCGAGAGGGTAAATAACCATTCCCTTTTAACATGTTCCACACCACTTATGATTTTATAAGCTTCTATCATATCCCCTCTCATTCATCTCTTCTCCAAGCTGAAGAGCCCCAACCTATCCAGCCTCTCTGCATAGGGGAGCCATTCTATACCCTGTATCTGTTCTATTGCCCTTCTCTGTACCTTTTCTCTTTCAACTATACATATATATTTGAAATGGGCTGACCAGAACTGCACACAATATTCAAGATGCAGTCACATCATAGATTTATATAGTGGCATTATGATACTCAGTTTTATTCTTTATCCCTTTGCAAATAATTCCTAACATTCTGTTTGATTCTTTTATGCCCGCTGCACACCGAGCTCAGGATTTCAGTGTATTGTCTACAATAACTCCAAGTTTCTTTTCCTGAATGGTAACTCCTAATTTAGAACCCAGCATTGTATACATAGAGTTTGGATTGTTTTTCCCTATGTGCATCACTTTGCACTTGTCCACATTCAATTTCAGATGCCATTAAGATGCCCAGTCACCGAGTTTCAGAAGATCTCCCTGCAATTCTTCACAGTCCGCTCATGTTTTAACTGCCTTGAATAACTTGGTGGTGTTGGCAGTTTAGATCAATTTACCTCCAAGCTTCTTGGAAGACTCCAGCATCACTGAGGACCCTACAACACACTGTGTTGATCACTGAGTAGCACAGAGGACCAAGCATGACCCCTGTGCCCCTAAAGTGCAAGGTAGCACTGAAACAAATATGCATGGTGAATATCACATCCATCGATTTCACTCAGTACAAGCTGTATCTGCCGGAATAGATAAGAACAGCTATTTGATCCACGTTCACCAGTTATCCATTTCAGAATTTTGGGTGGTTTTCTTCCTCTCTTGTTTTGGTTATTCTGATGTTTGGATATTTGATAATTTGGTTGTTTGGTTACTTCATTTTTACTACTTGAACATGTGCACAAGCAGCAAAACAAATATATTTATTTATTCCAATTTATTCAAAAATCTAAAAAAATCCCCTTAACCACCCCAGCTCTTTCCCTAATTCCCCCCCCCCCCCGCTCATCAAACCCACCCAACCCTATTCCTGCCTGCCAAATGCCTGGCAAAACAGAAAGGTCTTACATCATTTCCAGAAAATGAGCAGGCTCGGGCTTAGATGAACCTCCAAAGGGAGGGAGTTCTATCAGCATGGTGCAGCCACTGAGAATGCCTCTCTGCAAACATTGTTCCACTATTTTCACAGTCAGTGGAAGTAGCAGAATGAAAGTAGCGGAATGGTGGAAGTAGTGGAATGAAAGTAGCGGAATGAACGTCTCTATTGCACCATGCTGATCATTGAGGAAGAGCTTTTTCCATTGGAAAAAGTTACTGCAGTGGCTTGCCATTTCATCCCTAGTCATCAGTATGCTGATGACACCCAGCTTTATCTCTCATTTTCATCCGACTCAAGCCCGGCAGTCTCGGTGCTTACCTGGTGCTTGGCAGCTGTGGGGGATTGGATGAGGGTGAGCCGTCTGAACGTAAATCCTGATAAGAAGAAGGTGATGGTCGTGGGGAAGGCCGGGGGAGTGGTGGCTCCCAATATTGATGGGATCCGTCCTGCCCTGGTATCTCAGGTTCAGAGTCTGGGGGTGCTCCTGGACCTGCAGCTCTGCCTGGATGCCCAGGTGGCAGCTGTGGCGAAAGGAGCATTTTGCCAATTACATCTGGTACGTTGGCCATATGTCTCGGACTCCGACCTAGCCACGATCGTCCATGCTTTTATTACCTCAAGATTGGACTACTGTAATGCACTCAATGTGGGGCTACCCTTGGTGTTTTTTCGGAGGCTGCAGCTGGTGCAGAATGTGGCGGCTCATCTCCTAACGGGGACAGGCTGACGCGAGCATACACCAGTGCTTCGCTCTCTGCACTGGCTGCCTCTAGTCTTTTGGGCCCAATTCAAGGTGTTGGGGTTGACCTTTAAAGCCCTGAATAGCCAGGGCCTCGCCTACCTGCGAGACCGCCTCATCCTCCGGGTCCTAGATAGACCCCTGCAGTCATCCGGAGGCACCCTCCTCCAGGTCCCGTGGATTTCTCATGTGTCGACCTTGCGGAGGGTGTTCTCTGTGGCCACACCACGACTGTGGAACTCCCTCTCGTTGGAGGTCTGCCTGATTACCGACCTCCCATATTTCCGTAGACAATGTAAGACCTGTCTGTTCTGCCATGCTTTTCCTGAGGGAGAGGGGATGAATGGGTTGGGTTAGGGTGGGGGGTATGTTGTTTTTATATTGTGTTTTAATATAATACGGGCACCCAGTTCACCACTGGATTCCCGCTGGGGGTGAACCGAACAAGCACCCCCCGGGGTGAATAAAAGCCCTGAGCAGACGTGATTAGACCAGAAGCATGGCAGGGAATCAAGTCGGCAGATCATGGGCCGGGGCAGTGCAACAGATGTGATGCCGATTCCCGGCCATGGTCAAAACACCCAGAATCCACCAGGCAGAGGCGGGACACACACATGGCCACCTGAGGGCAAACGAAGCCAGAAGGCACAAAACGGAATGCCACACAAGGGAAACAGGAAGGAAGGGGGGAGAGGGAGAAGAGCCAGCCATGTACCACACGCAACAGGCACAGAGACAATGGGGGAATAGCAGAACACTTAGCACAAGCACACACCCGGGCACACACACACACACAGAAGGCAAAGGAAGAGAAGCGGGGACACGGGCGCCCGGACAACGCACAAGGCACACCGGCCTCGGGGGGGCGCGGAATAGGGAAGAGGGGGGAAAGGGCACAGGGGAAGGACACTGCCAACAGCAACCACAACCCCTACAGCAGAACTGTCTGCATGGGCACCCCCACAGCAACACAGACAGTCCCGGGATGGGTGGCCCCAGGAGCTTGGGACCAAGGCACAATGGGAGCCCACACGGCACAGTGAGCAGGCCGGGAACGGTCCAGGAGGCACACACAGACCCCACACCCTGGAGAGGGGCCGGTGGAGGGCAGACAGTAGAGCCAGTACAGTGCAGCAGGTCCAAGGATGCGAACCCCCCCAGGAGGAAGGTGGGAGGGGCAGTCCAGGGGCCCCAGAACCCTGAGGTCACACAGGCACTCAAGGGGAGCGGGTAGGGGCCGCAGGTGGCAGCACTGGCGGATAAGGACAGTTCGCTGGACACAGGTGGGTCAGTGAGTCCATGCAGAGAGCCGGGCCCAGGCACCTGGGAAGGCAACCACGGAGGGAAACACCAGGTGCGGAGGCAGACGGGGGGGTTGGAGGAACCAGGAGCCACAGGCAGTGGCAGCAGCACCCCGGGAAGCAGACAGCACAGCAGCATGGCAGAGACATCAGGGGGGATCAGCCAGTGGAAACTGGCCCCTGGGAAGGGGTGGGAGGCCACATGGGAGCAGGCAACTGGGAGGCCGGGAGGCACACCTGGACTCACAGCTAGATGCTGGGGCCCATGATGGGCCATGGGGCTGGGTGCCCTGCCCGATGAACCAGGTGGGGTCAATGGATCATGCCCCGGCAGTACCCCAGCAAGGACATGTGGTGGGCAATCAGGTAGTAGGCCTTGAAAGGATCCTGCATGGACAGCCCCAACTACACATCTATATGGAACCACACGCCCAACAGTGCCAACAGCTCTGCCGAGGTAGGCTCAGACACGCAGCAGCCAACAGCAGGGGGCCACGGAAACTGTCCCAGTTCTAACAGCTGGTGATACACTGCCCCACGGGAGTGCTGGTATCCACGGACCCTGTGAACACAGCCAAAGTAGGACACAGCCAAGGCAGGACCCCCCTCCTCAAGGCAGATCATGTAGGCAGCCAGGCTGCATACAGACAGTGCAGACACGGTCTCAGCCATGGACCAGGCCACATGAGAGAACTTCATCTCTGGGATGTGTCCATCGAGGAAGGGAACCAGTCCCAGAGTCTCTGCATGCAGCCGGCAATCACGAGCGCTCGCCTCATAGCCGAAGTAGCAAAGGCCAGACCTCAGGCTTGCATAAGAACCTGACTGTCTGTCCGGGAAGCCCAGGAGCAGCTGCACAGCTGGGGTATGCCACAGGTCACACAGGGACATGATCTCGCAGAAGGTCCAACTATGGGGGGCCCCATGGGGTCCAGGAAGCGGGAGCATAACCAGCCATGGTCCAGCTAGACAGGGAGAATAACACCATGGACAGGGGGGCACACATACCCTCCAGGGCCGGGGGGGGCTCTGAGGGGTCCCAAAGACAGGACAGGTGGCCACGGGTCACAACATTGTATAGCAACAGAGCGAGGCGTGGGGTGCAGACCCGGCACAGCTGTAGGAAACAAGCGCCCAAACAGGATGGCTAATCAGGCTGGCAAGGACACGGTGTTGCAAACAGGGAGAGGGGGAGTGATGTCTGAAGGCATGCAGCTGCACAAGGAACACACAGCCGTGCGTACACTAGGCCCCATGAGAGGACAGCAGGAGCACCCAACCGCACACCCACGGACACCAGAATCTCATTGAGAGGCCCGGCCAGCTGGGGGCGGGGCCCCGGGCCACCCAGGCCATCATCAGGCCAGCATAACCATCTCCCAACCCGCAGGGCCCCCACCACCATGGAGTGGGACAGGGCAGTGGCCTACTGGATGCACCTCGCGCTAGCAGCCGAGTAGTACCGCGACTACACTGAGCATCTGCGCCTCCTTACCGTGGAGCAGCACATGGGCACCCGCCTATGGGTTTCCCTGGCCTGGAGAGCTGCAAGGGCCCACAGGGCCCTCCATGGGTGCAGGAGAGCTGTTGCCTGGTTCAGGGCACAGAGGGTCTCCGGGGCAGACCAGCAGGCTGTGAGCTGGGGCCAAACCCAGCCCGCAGTGCTCTGCTAGGCAGCCAGGCATCTCCAATGGGGGAGGGAGACCATGCACCGGGCAGCCCTGCTCACTATGCCCATTGACAGGTGGATATGGGTCACGGAGCAGGCACAGGGTTGGTGGACCAGGGCGCTGGCCCAGTGGGATGAGATAGTCTGGAGGGCCCACTTTAGGATGGACAAGCTCACCATGCTCTGGCTCGCTGAGCTCCTTATGCCCTGGCTTGAGCAACAGCACACCCCCATGAGGACCCCCATCCCCATGGTCCAGCGGGTGGCTATAGGGGTCTGGGCCCTAGCTACGCTCGACTCCTGCCAGTCTCCCAGCACTTCAGGGTTGGCCTGAGCATCGTTTCCTGTATCCTCCAGGATGTGTGCAAGGCTGTGGAGGGTGTGCTCCTGGACATAATGATCCAGCTGGTGGACCAGGGGGCCATGATGGTAGGATTCATGGCCGGAGGCTTCCCCAACTGCATGGATGCCGTGGACGGCACCCACATTGAGATCCTCCGCCCCTCCGCAGGGAAAGCTGCAGAGTATGTAAACAGGCACGGGTATCACTCACTGCAGCTGCAGTCGGTTGTGGATCACCGGGGCCGGTTCATAGACATCTTCATGGGCAACTCCAGCCACAGTCACGATGCTCGGATCATGACCATCTCCCCCTTCTATGCCCGGATGTTCCAGGGGGACTTTGCTGACATGGGGATGACCTGGATCGAGGGGGTACCGATGCCCCTCTGTATCCTGGGCAACCCTGCCTATCCCTTCACCCGGTGGCTAATGAAGGTGTACCCAGTCGCACGCAACCCTGCGGAGGTGCTCTACAATACCTGCCTGTGTTCCAGCAGGACCGTGGTGGAGCGAGCCTGCGGGGCTCTCAAGCAGCGCTGGAGGAACCTCGCTGGGCGGCTAGACTACACTGTGCAGACCTCGGCCCTGATGATTGGTGCCTGCTGTGTGCTGCACAACATATGTGAGACCGAGGGGGCAGCCCTGGAATACCCCAAGCCCAACCGGCCCCCTGCCTCGGTGCCCCTGTACGTAAATGCTGAGAACCTGAGGGAGTACCATTTTGCCAAGCGAATCCGGTACGCCCTGGTGAGGCATATCAGCCTGGAGGCTGAGGTGTGAGGGCTGCAACAACCTGGCCCAGGCCCGGGGGTTCCCTGGTCCAGGCCCTACATGGGACGTGGTCCGGTACCCCAGCACCCCACCCCTGTCGCCCAATAATGGGCACGGGAGGCAATACAGTGCAACCACAATTTATTTCACCAGCTTGTACATGTGCACCCGACCCCTCTCCCTCCACCCCAGCTGGGCCCTGCCCCCTATAGTGCCCCCCACCTCACACTGCCCTCCCCCTTCCACCCCTTCCACCCCATCCCCCATGTTTCCTGGGATGCCCCCTTGAGCGCCCAGTGTTCGCTACGAAGCTCTGTGAGCACCCCTCCCCTCTGCTGTCCATGTCGCCAGCAGTGTCCTGGCTTGCCTCCTGGGCCAGCGGGGTGGGCAGAGGTTGTGGGGAGGGTGGGCCCTGGACCCCAGGGGGGGGCCTGAGCAGCTGCACCCTCCGGAGGGCAGGGAGGACTGGGAGGTGGATGTATGGCCTCTGCAGGCATGGTGGCGGCTGGGGCAGTTGGGGATGGGGTGGGGGCACCCAGGGGCTTGGCATGGGGCCCTGGGCAGGCAGGGTGCCTGGAGGGGTGGCTGACATCACATAGGAACACATGGTGCCTGCGTCCAGGAGCAAGGAGGCCCCAATATCATGGGACCTGTCCATTTTGGTGGAGTGCTCCCGCACCATCGCTGTAATGACCTGCTCCAGCCGCCCGACCACTTCCACCTGCCTGCTGTGCTCCCGGCGCATCCACCTCTGCTCCAGGTGCACCTCGGCCTGGAGCCGCATGTCCCGCGCCTCTACCTGCTCCAGAGACCGCTCGATGGCTGCCTCCATCTGGTCCATGGCCACTATCATCCTCTCCCCCTGTTCCACCGAGGTCCAGACAATATCCTCTGCCTGGTCCTCCGTCCACCGGTGGACCCATGCCAGGTGATCCCTCATGCGCTGTGCTGGGGGCACGGGCCCTGGAGACAGTGGCTGTTGGGGTTTCCCTGTAGGGTACAGGAAGGTGAGTTGCCTGCCACCCCAGGAGCCCTCCCTCGGCCCTGGGATGGAACCGGGGCTTCATGGCCCCACAGGCGTGTCACTCAGCCCCTTCCCACCCCCTCCCCAGCCCCTCCCACTGCCTCCGAGTGTCTCGGGACCCCCTCCTGGTGCCCCAGTGGGAACTCCCACCTGGACCATTTGCCTCACCTGGTTCCTCCACCTGCTGCCCAGGCTCCTTGGCACCTGCCTGCTCACCTGCCTGGGTCTGGTGCCGGGGTGTTCCATGCCTGTGGGCGAAGAGGGGGGGTTGTTGGTGTAGGGCTGTGCGGGTGGGCGGCCGGGGCCCAGGCCCTCTTCCCCCCTTGCTTGTGGGGGGGCTGGGGCTGGCCCCGTGCCATCCACTTCCCCCTTGGCCCCTGCCCCATGGGCCCGGTTCCTCTCCCCTCCCAGTCGCCTGCTTACCCTCAATGTTGGTCTCCAATCCTTCTGAGGTCGGCCTCTCAGTGTGGGAATGCTCCCCCATGGACCACTGGCTAAGGGTGATGAGGGTGCCAGCCTCGGACTCCGCCTGTCTGGCCTGGGGGTGGGTGCTCTCCAAGCTTCTGTCCGGGGGGGTCTGCAGGTGCCGGAGATCTGGGGGCATTCCTCCTGGGGGTCGGGGCCCTGGAGCTTGTGTCTACCAGGGGGCAGCGAGGGGAGGGGGTACCTCGGCCCATTCCCTGCCCTGGACCACTGTGCTCCCCATGAGCTGTGGGGCGACTATCGAGCCCTTCATGTGCAGGATTCCGTCCAGGACATCATAGAAGGGGGTGATCCGGGCTCCGTGTCTGGACCACCTATTGTTGTCCCTTATGGCCTTGTACCCCATCTTCAGCCCCTTGGCCTTGGAGCGGCACTGTGCCATGGTGTGATGGTGGCCCGCTGCCTACATTTCCTGCACTATGTCCTGGTAGATGTGCTCATTCCGCTGTTTGAGCGTGAGCTCCAACTGGTACTCCAGGGTCCTCCAGGGTCCCCCAGTTCTGTATGAAGTATGAGGTCTCCTGCAGCCCCCACTGGCCCCCTCTGTGGCTTCCTCCATTGTCTCCCCTGTGGGTCCTCCTCCTCCTCCACCACCACCTCTTCCACCGCCTCCTCCTCCACCTGGGCTGGGCTGGTGTCCTTCGGGGGGTCATCCACCCGGGCCCATTTCTGTGTCTTCGGGATGCAGGAGGCGGTTATGGTTGGGTGTGGTTCTGGCCCCTGTCGCAGGCTGTCCCCTTTCCACCCCTCCCTGCCCCCCTTGGTGTCCCTGTGCCCCCTGTTCCCCTCCCCTTGGTTCCCCTTACCCATTTCTGGAGTGCCTCCTCCCCCAGTCTGACTGATGTCCCCGGGGCATCCTGTCCCAGCTGCTGCGGGTCTCTCCTCCTCCTCCATCCTCAGCATGACCCCCACCTCCCCCTCGTCCGCCTGCACTCCCTCCACCACTGCCACTGCCTTCTCCTCCTCCACCCTCGCTCTCTCTCCCACCACTCTCTTTCACCTCCCTCCTCGCTCCATCCCGCCACACTTCCCTGCTGCAGTTTGCCCTTTAAATCTCCCTCCGGTGGCTGTGTTGTTGCTGGTTGCCTGGCATCGACGTTGCATGCTTTGTCCCTGACTGGGGATCATTTTCTTTGGTTCCAGCCGGTGATTGCCATCCAGACATTACTTTTTGTTGGTTCCCGGTGGGAATTTCTTTGACCACACTTTGGGAGATTGTCCGGTGGGGAGCCCCGGAAGCGTAGTTTATTTTGACCCCATATGGGTATTGACCGAGGTGAACATCCGACGGCCACCGAACAGACGTTCAGGGCGCTTTGGCCCTACCGCGGGATTGACCGTGGTTCACTGTGGTTGAGCGTGATCTCATAACATCTGAAAATGCCCAGAGTTTGGTATCATTAGCATAGTGATAGCACTTCTCTACAGATCACCATACAACCTCCCTTCAGATACATTGGCAGGAGTGGCGAACAAAATAGAACTCTGCAGAAACCCACATAGGAGCTTCCCAGGGGATAACCACCCTCTGGCAGTTCTCCCACCCAAGAATGAACGGAACCACACAAGAGCAGTCCCATGAAACCCTGCCAGGTCATGCAGCCATGTCAACAACTTCCCATGTTCAACTGTATCAAGGGCCATCAAAAGATCTAACAAAATCAACAGGGTAAAGTTCATAGTGTTTTACAATACGTATCTAGTTCACCTTCATATCAACCCTGTGGGGCATCTCACTGTTACTTATTCTCATTTTAGAGATGGGAAAATGAGGCTGAAAGATAATGACTCACCCAAGGCCACCCAGTGAGTTCATGGATAAAACAGGATATGGACTCTGCTCTTCCAGGTCCAACTCCAAGACCTTATCCACTAGGTTTGATAGACTTCCTTTAGTCTTCCCAAATTAACAAAATCATCTTGATTAAATATGAGGGTCTGGTTTTTGCACACATTTTGGATTATTTGGAACCAGTATGAACACACTGAGGTCCCAGTTTAAAACTCCTCAAACGTGTGCCCCATGGAACAATCTGTATCTCCTCAGAGTCTCATCAAAGAACCCTCTGCTCCACACACTGTCTCTGCCCACTTCTGAATAGCATTATATCGGCAATAGCTTTGACACAACACAGAAAGAAGAAAAGAACAATGCTCGAGACACAAATATAGTTTATCTTTCCCTCAAGCAAGACAAAAACCCAGCATTGACCGTGTCTCCCTAAATGGCAAAACGAGTTAATGCATAAAACATGGGACACATGGCAGAATTTTAATTGGATCTTTAATCTGTAGAGTTTGGACATGTAATTGTTAACATTTTGCTTTTTATTAATGGCATGTTTTGTGTTTAGAGTACTCCAAGAAATGAACATCTGGTATTAATAACTTCTCAACATAAAAAGCGTAACAAAATTACTACCTATTGTAATTGGCAGATGGGTTGCAAAACAGGAAGGGGGGACTGAGAGGAAGCCACCAGCTAGATTAATCCACCACAATATAGACCTTGATTTAATTCAATTTATGCATACTGCATTGACTTCTAACAATAGGCAGCTATTGTGAATGCTCTTTTGATGTTTAGGCACATTCAGTAATGATTATTCATGTAAACAGGCTTTTTGTTTGAAATAAATCACCGAATTGTTTTGACTGGTGTAATGCCTCTAACTTTGTTGGGAGACAGTATGTGCCTATTGCCGGACTCAAAAGTCCTACCAACGCGGGGGAAACAAACCAAACAGTCTTCTCGGCCCTGGCCCATAATTTCTCTCGAGTTGAATTTCTGCATCATCTTGGAGATGAAAGAAGCCAAAAGTCTGAGTGATTAATCACCCCCACTCTCACACCCGATCAAGGCAGTAAATAATACCTGGGAGAGGAGTCCAGACTTTGGTGAAGGAGGCTACATAGGATTGTGTATGTCACCATCAAGAGAAACCGCTTCCTTCAGTCAAATTCAGGCTAATCTTAAAGTCTCTGAATCAGGAGGGAGATGCGAAAGCTGAAACTTCAGAGACCTAGCTTTCCTTTTGTCTCGTGCATGAAAAAAGGCCCTTAAAGACGTTTATTTCTCTATGGTGGCCTCACCGTTTTCTGTGTCGCAGAATTATTCATCTGACAGACTGAGCCAATGATGACTAAACACAGGGGCTTTTAGTTCCCTTGCATTCATAACATATGAGTTTAAAATATACATATAAAAGATTAGGTTGTATTTCTCAAAGACGTTGATTTGTCTGAATCTGCCTCCTTTCAAAACAGGGGGGCATAGATTTTTCTAAACCGTACGGTTTGCACGGGTGTTATGGGTGCTGGGGATGTACGTGGTTTGCATGCACAGCTGGGTGCATGCGCTGCGTGTCCCCTTCACGGTGCTTTGCAGGGTATGGAATAGGCCCCTTTGTGTGTGTGAACCAGAAATAGAGAACTAAGACTAAGGACTTGGACTCTTATGAGCTAGTTGCCCAAGATAAAGTGAGTCAGAGAGTCTGTGTGGGCCCTGATCCTGATAAGACTTGCAGCAGGTGAATGTTCCCTGACACACAAGTAATTTTTTTTCCCCTTTAACTCAGCTGTAAATATATATATTTTTGTAACTATAAGTGCCAGGCATAGCAAGTAAGGGAATAAAAATGAAAGGAAACGGGAGGGTGTAGGGAGCACAAGACAATTTATTCAGTTTATTGATTTGATTTGTTGTTGTTGTTTGTTTTTTAATTGGTTTTTATTGTATATTCGGGTTCTTTGTTCTGTATTGATTTGATATTGTCTTGTTATGTGTTTTTAACAAAAGCCTTGGCGAAAGCCTGAGCCTATGTAAATAAACTTTGACTTTGACATTATTGCTCAATTATAACATCAGGGGTGACAAATTATGGCTCAGGAACCACGTGTGGTTCTTGGGCGTTTAAAGCATGGCTCTCAGCCAGAGCCAGGGCAGTTCCCAGTCACATGCTGCCTTTATGGTCTGACTCTTGGGTCTTATTTTATTACAACATCACTCTTTCTCTGAATCTCAGCAACCGGAACCACAATCCAGCACCTCCTCCAGCCAATCAGGAGAAGTGGGGAAGGGTGAAGTTCAGTCTGGGAGATGCTTTACAGTGACACACTACCACATGTGTGTGTGTGTGTGTGTGTGTGTGTGTGTATGTGTTACAAAAAAGGGACTTTAAAACAAATACACACACACACAGTTTGATACTTTTGCTAAATCTTCCGGCAGTCACACACCATGAAACCTTCCTTACATGCTGTTTAAGTTTGCTTACGATTACAAGTTCACTACGTAACAGAAATCCTAGTTTCAAAAATCTGGGTGTTCATGCGCGGGTGCTGCCTGTATAAATCCTGTGGCAGGTGGGTGTGCGTGCATGCGTGCACCCTCCCATGCACACGCATGCACACCCACCCATCCCGCATGCATGTAACAACGGGCGAAAATGGTGGTTGCTCCATGCATGTTGTTGGCTGTAGATGGGTGTGCGCCTATCTACACCCTCCCACCTCACCCACCGCACATGGACCATGGCACACACTGACACACACACACCCCATGCTGCGGTCCATGTAAAAAGGGTCATTGGGTGATTTTAGAAGTGACGCGTTCCAATTCACCACAGTGAATCCCACCCCGGTGTGAACGGATTCACCACGGGCTGTGGTGACACGTGCGGCCCCAACAGAAGTGACAGGATCGTGACCACTGCCCGGGGGCAATCAGAGAGAACATGGGCCGGGGGAACACAACAGACATGCAGTGGAGACGTGGACCATGGTTTGAGCCCCAGAATGCACCGCGACTGGGGTCAATTCCTTCCACCGTGGCTGTGGGTTTCCGTTCAGAAGTTACTTTTCATTCACCCCTGCCGTGGTGACCATTCACCACACTTCTGGACCTCCTCCCACCCCGACATCACGAAGCGTGGTTAGCTTCACCCCGGGCTGCGTTTGACTGACTGGTGAACATCTGGATGCGAGCAAGCAGACATTAACGGCGCTTTCACCACCCCCTGCGTTTGACTGAGGTTGACTGTGGTGGACATTCACCACGTCACTTCTGAAATCACTCATAGTTTACCTTATAGCTCTTTTGGTGTTTTCAGACAAGCACATTACTCAAGCAGTACCCATTGGTTAACCACTGGTTATCAGTGAGGTTTAGGGGTGTGCAATTCATTTTTGTTATTGTAACAACAAAATCTAAATATAATAATGAAAACAAAAACAATGTTTTGGTTTGTTTTTGAAATAAAGGGGAAACACTTAAAACCTATTTATGGCTATAACTTTTCATTTCTTATTCAATTCTGATAAAGCTTGCGAAGATTATAACCCCAATGGAGGGCAGAATATATAGCAAATCTCAAAATGATTGGATAAAGGAAACATATTTTATAACCAATTGAATTTTGTGATTTTAAGAAAAGCTGCATACACATTCCTGGATACAAAATCTTTATCTTCCTTCCAATTTACGTGAAACCTGGGTAATTTATGTCCCTTTACAAGATTACCAATTTTACCAATTTTACCTTTTACAAGAATAACAACTGCTTATAATATCGGCTTCCTTTATCCAAACTTTCTGAAATTTGGTACACTTAATGCTTTTCATTGGAGGTATAACCCCTCCAGGTTTCATCAACATATCATGAAGAACAAAAATGTTAAAGTCAAAAATGTGTTTTCCTTTTAAACTAATGGAAATCGAAAATGAAAGCAAAAACTAAAACAAAATTTTGATATTTACAAAAATGAAAGATTTAAATAACAAAAATAAAAAACCAAAAATGAATAACAACATGGGTCCCTGGCGTATACCTCTAGTGAGGTTTTTACATAAGCATGGTGGGTTCTGGTGGGGAAGCGCTTGTCAAAACACCCCTTGTTTTGGCTCCTTGTAAACTGTATTTTGATTGGTGTATTTCAAGGGCTAGCCCCTGTTTTCTGCATTCTAATGCCAGAAAATGTCATCAAATGCTAGAAACTGACAAAAATACCATAAACTAGCTGATGGAAAATACAGAAAATGACCTTATGCAAAAATTCCAAAATTTAACAAAAAAATACAGAAAATTCCAAAAACTAATGAAAAAGGCAGAAAAATACTTTAAAATACCAAAAATGTCAAAAAAATCACAGACACTAATCTCGACAACAGTGGAAGGATGGATTCAATGAATAGTGAGGAAATACTGATGAACAGTCAAAAGCATTCTTGAATAGGGCTGAGACAAGAGCTAATGTTCCTGTTTCAAAGAGAAATACCAACCATTCGGGAGTACTTGAGTATCCATCAGTACTTTGCCAATTTATGGCGATTCTGTTCCTCCACCATTTAAAAAAATCATTTCATTACTTTCCTGGACTTTTGTCCAAACATGACTTCTCCATGAGTTTTCCAAACTTTTATCACTTTCTGAGACTTTCTGTCACTTTCCGGGACTTTTGGGGGCTTTTAATGGGTATTTTCAGATGTTACAAGATCACGCTCAACATGGGGAATTCCCACATGGTGATCGTGGTCGCGTAACATCTGTTGGGGTGAACGGAAGCCTCCCGCCAGATGTTCACCCCTGTGAATCATGGGGGAATCACATTGAACATGCAAACGGAGGTCCTGCCCGAACCATCTCCTTTTGCGTGTTCAATGTGATTTCCACCCGTGATCAGGAGGATCATCTCATCTGTCCCTGGACCACGGCCCAGAATCAGCGGCGGGATTCCGGGCCGTGGTCAATGCCTCAGGGGAGGCAGGCAGGCGCTGCGGCCGCATTGGCCGCAGTGCCCACCTGTCTCCCAGAGGGTGGGCAGGCTAGGGAGTGCGGGGGTCAGGGCTGTGCAGTCTACATTGTTCTTATAAGAACATAAGAAGTGCCATAATGGGCTGGAGCACAGCATCCTGTCTTTGACAATAGCCAACTTTGGTCATTTCAAAGTACACAACAGGTCACAAAGGAGAGACACATTCCCTGCTGTTCACTCTCACCTCCAGACAGAGAGAAGTTTTATTCCTCTCTGTGAGAAGGTGCTCAGCTATTGTATAATAATAGTAATTAATAAAAATAATAATTTAATTTTTACAGCATGCCCCTCCCCACATTAGTGCTCAGAGCGCTTCACAACTTAAACATGTGATAAAACAATATAAAATCAATTTAAAGTAAAAATCAATTTAAAAACAATTTAAGAGAGGAAAGCAAAGAGGGAGGAGAAATACATCATTGTTGTGGGCCAGTGTGGTGTAGTGGATAAGATGCTGGACTTGGACCTGGACCTGGGAAGCCAGGGTCATGAACTCAGTGGGTGGCCTTGGGCAACTCACAACCTCTCAGCCTCAGTTCCCCATCTGTAAAATGGGAATATGCATATGTCCATTTTTCCCTGTGTTCCCCTCACCCTTATTTTATTTTATTTATTTATTTATTTTTACCCCATCCCTCTCACCACATGGTGACTCGGGGTGACTTACAAGGGAGGTAAAATAATGAATACAATCAAATCAACAATACAGTCATCTTACAATGCCAACAGAAAGTAAGGAGATCCAGGCTGAGGTGGACATCCACCAGGAGGGCGTTCCACAGCAACAGGGCGGACAGTGAGAAGGACCTCCTGTCCGTCCGGACCCACCAAAAATGTGGGACCTCCAGAAGGGCACCCCTATCTAGCCACAGGGACTGCCCTGGGACCTAGGGAATGAGGCAGTCCCTCAGATAAGCAGGACCCAGGACATGTAGGGCTTTATAGGTTAAAACCAGCACCTTGAATTCTTCCCAGAAGACAATTGGCAGCCAGTGCAAAGCCTGGAGCACTGACTGAATGTGCTCCCTGCGACCCATCCCCGTTAAGAGGTGGGGCACCACATTTTTCACTAGCTGCATCTTCTGGACCATCACCATGGGCAGCACCACGTAGAGTGCATTACAGTAGTCTAACATTGATGTGACTATCGCATGGATGACAGTGGTGAGATCAGAATCTGAGACATTTGGCCAGAACTTCTTCACCAGATGTACATGGCGAAAGACACCCCTAGACACAGCCAACACCTGTTGATCCAGGTGCAGCTGTGAATCCAGGAGTACCCCCAAGCTCCGCACAGATGGAACCGATGGAGGATGAACCACCCCTAATAACGGGGGCTTCCCCCTTCCCTGATATCACCAACCTTGCCCATTAATATCAACTCTGTCTTTTCAGGATTGAGTTTCAATTGGCTCAACTTCATCTAATCCCCCAGAGCAGACAAACACTGGGACAGCGGTGAAATTGCAGGGCCTGAGTAGGTTGGAAAAGAAAGATACAGCATAAGTGCAAGGCTCCAAAAGCAGACCTCAGTATAGCCAGAGCTTGGCCCGATACCATTCAAGGCCCTGAAAACCAGCAGTGCAGTCGTAAATTCAATCCACCAGTCTACAGGCAGTTAACATAGGGAGAATGCAAGGTGGAAGTTATATGACCCCTGTTGCCCAAACCAGTAATCAGCAGCTGCTGCATTCTGAACAAGTTGCAAGAGACAGAGAAGCACCACTGGGAGCCCATAGAAAAGGGAATTACAAAAAAGCTAAAGGGACAAAAAACAGCCTTGGAGTCACCAGGGCAGGGGTCACTGTGGCAAGTTCAGTCTGGCATGAATAAGAATGTGGCTTATTCAAATTGAATAGCTGAAAAAAGCATCTTCGAACAACGTCTGAAACCTGAGTTTGCAAATCAATCCTATGATAGGAGGAAGCCAACACCATCATTTTGGACAGGCCCCAATGTCCCGGGATCCAGAATTACTTAATACTCAGTACAGGGTATTTGGGAGAGAGGAATGAGAGATGAATGGAGTTGTCTTTTGTATTAAAGGGACTATGCAAGAATAAAGCTGACAGGCAATACAGATAATAATAGAAACAGCAGATAAAACTAGCAAGGGAGACTCCGGTGTTAGGGATGTGCAAACGCGGTTCGGAAGTTCAGAGTTTGGACCGAACTCAAATAGTTCGGTCGACCGAACTGAACTTTCGAACTGAACTTTAATTCAACCGAACTGTTTGGTCGAATCCGAACCAGTTTGCAAGGCCAAAAACCCTGCGTTTGAATGTACAAACTCAGTTCAGAAGTTTGGAATTCGACCAAACTCGAATAGTTCAGTCAACCCGACCGAACTTTCAAACCGAACTCGATTTCCGAACCAAACCGAACAGAATTTTTGATTTCGGTTCTGTTTGCACATCCCTATCAGGTGTCAAGAAATTTTTCCCTTCTCTTCCTTGTATCAAATGGTTAAGAGCAGAGAATCTATTGTGTGAGCTCTGCAGTCTGGGATGTGCTCCTTTCTAGCGTTTGCTCAATAAAGAAACCAGCCACATCTCTCCTGAGAACCCATAATGATAATGGAGCAATGCAGTAACTCTTCCTCTGAAGCGCAGGGCCATGACACCATGGGGATCTCACCAGCTGGGCTCAGTCAGTAATGTGATGGAAGAATGGGGAAATATTTGGCTTCTACAGGAAATGGTTGATGGTTCATTAGGCAGCTCCCTTATGTGACTGCTTGCCTACATTATGGAATACCCGTGAGTTAGAAACTCACTGTGTAGCTTGAACACACGTGTGTTTTGTGTTGGGAGACTGCACACATTAGCTGACTCACAGATATTTGTAGGTCACATGATTAGTGAACATCCTTGAGTGCAACTTCCTTATCTGTGCTGACGTTACCCAAAGATCTGTGAGTTTGGGAGCAGAGGAAACCCCTCCCTCCTCCTTTCCTTGTGTCTCTTGCGAGAGTTTATTCGCCGGGGGATCAGGAAAGGGATTGTAATCTGCTTCCTCCTGCCTCTCCCTCCCATAGTCTCTATGGTTAAAATGGCCACGGGAGAACTGGAAGACAAATCTCACGGTGAGCAATTAATGGGTATGTTTTGGGCACCTTACATAAGATAAAACCTCACTGTGACTTTTAACACAGGGCCCCACCCCACAGCCACAAGCCAAAGGTGCACGCCCGCCCCCAGCAGCCCCCAGCAGCCTTTGCAGCCCCCAGAAGCCCTTGCAGCCCCCAGAAGCCCCCAGCAGCCTTTGAAGCCCCCAGCAGCCTTTGCAGCCCCCAGAAGCCCCCAGCAGCCTTTGAAGCCCCCAGCAGCCTTTGCAGCCCCCAGAAGCCCCCAGCAGCCTTTG
>QEPC01013902.1:371606-421388 GCA_003113815.1 Sphenodon punctatus | reverse complement strand
TTCAAGCAGCTTGGAAGCAAAAGGATGCAGTGAGACAGGACGATAGCTAGAAGGGTCAGAGGGGTCAAGAGTGGACTTTTTGAGAATAGGAGAGACTGTGGCATGTTTGAAGGCAGAAGGAAAAGAGCCAGTAGAGAGGGAGAGGTTGATGATGTGCAGGAAGGAAGGGTATTGTACCCAGAAAGCTATTGGCAGCCAGCGTAGCCTCTGGAGCACTGGCATAATTGGCTCCCAGCAACCCACCCCTGTCAGTAATCAGACCACCACATTCTGCTCCAACTGCAGCTTCCAAATAGTTATGAAGGGCAGCCCCATGTAGAACCAATTGCAATGGTCTAGCCCCGAGGTTACAAAGGCGTGGATGATGGTTTCCAAATCCACCTCTTGATATAAAAGGCTGCAACCTTCTCACCAGATAAAGTTGGTGAAAAGCGCTAGTGGCTACTGCTGCAACGTAACTGTCCAGGCACAGTAATGGATCCAAGAGTACCCCAAGAATGTGAATCTAGGTGACCAAAGGAGGCTGGACACCATAAATAACAGGGGTTCTTATGCCCCACAGGTCACATGGCTGGCCAACCAGCATCACCTTGGCCTTGTCTGGATTCAGCTTCAATTGGCTCACCTTCATCCAATCCCCAATGGCAGACAGGCACCTAGAAAGCACTGAAACTGCAGGTCCTGGGTCAGATGAAGAAGAGAGAGAGAGATGAGTGTCATCAACCTACTGATGGCACTTCACTCGAGATCTCCTAACCATCCCACCCCGGGACCTCAGATACACATTGAACAGGAGTGGGGACAAGATGGAGCCCTGCAGGACCCCACAAGGGAGTTCCTGGGGGGATGAAAAGCTACCACCCATCACTGTTCTCTGGTTTCTGCCAGCTAGGAATGAGTGGCACCACACACGAGCAGTCCTATGCACCCCCGCCAGGTCCCATAGCCATGTCAACAATATCCCATGGTCAACTGTATCAAAGGCCACCAAAAAAACTAGCAAAATCAACAGGGAACAATGTCCCCTGTTGGTTTCCAAGCAGAGGCCACAAGTGCAGTCTCGGTGTGATGACCAGGACGAAAACCCAACTGACATGGGTCCAGGAATCCAATAGCATCAAGATGTGCCTGGAACTGCGAGGCAACCCACCCATTCAATAACCTTCCCTTTTTATAACCTTCCCCAAATACTCTTGTGGCAGCTGCCAGGGTGGAATCCTCGTTGGTTGGCCGTCTCTCAGCTTAGAGACAGAACGGTAACCGGCCAGGGTGTCGACATCAATATTTGGTTTCTGTGCAGAGCACAGACGACCACTGCTTTCCGGGGCCCTGAAGGGAGGCACTGACAACCTGACTCAGCAGCTTGTTGCCATAGGATGTGGTCAAGGGCAGTAGCAGAGCTGGGTTGAAAAAAGGATTGGATCTTAGTCTAATTGGGGCTTAATTTGTATAATAATAATAATAATAATAATAATAATAAATTAATTAATTGGTGGGGTCCAAGTCTGCCCCAGAAGCAACCCTTTCTTCCCCAGAAACCACGCCTCCCAGCTCAGAATGTCTCAGAACAGGGCTCCGAACCCTCTTCTCCAGGTAAAACCCAACCATCCAACCATCCTGCCTCTCTACAGCTGAGTATAAAACAGGAGTTCTTGTAATTTACTCTATATAATGACCAGCACAAGGGATAAAGGGGGTCTTTCATGAATGAAAGCCAAATAAACAAGCCAGGTCTTTTATAGTTTTTGGTTCCGACCTCGAAATAGCCAATATTGGCCTTTTCCTCATCTTTCACAGTTTGGTATGCAGTGCTCACACGAGCACTCCTGGGGATCACCCCCACCTTGAATTTATTTACAGGAGCTGAGCACTGGCAAGACCCACCCCCAACCCCCAGGGTTAATGTTTTTACGGATATGGGTGTAACTTGGTGGCCCTTAACAGCAAGACCAACCCCCTATTGGTTTGACCCAGAATGGCACTTTTTACGTACTTATGTATTTATCAGGTTGTGAGGACAAACTAGATAAAGCTTGGAAGACTAATGGCCCTATATAAAATATTAGTAGCTATTGCCCTTGCGAATGTGTTGATATTTGAGCCCCGTGGCAGCATTTTTTGACACTATTCAACATCTATATCTCTGTCATACATAAAGAATGTTTGTGCAAAGGCCCGGCCTATAGTTACCTCATTAACATACCCTTCACTGTATGCAAATGCATGTAATTCACATAAGCTCAGCTCCCCGGGGGAATTTCTATTATGAGGATGAACTACATTGAGGGTGACAGTCTTTTTAGTGTCATTAGGGTAAATGAGGTGGTAATGGGAAGTGAAGATTAGAGTAACTTCAATAATTTATTTCATGCTTCCCATCAGGGTAGCTTCTACAAACAACCAGCATCCTTAATTGAAATGTAAATGAATGATAAATTATGAAAAATAGGTTGTGAAAAGTAAAACAGGGTAAAATAAAGAACCAACATTAAAAAAATAAAATATGGAGTCTTAAAACAGCAGAGATAATGAGTCTGAAATGTTAATTAGGTAGCAGGGAGAGGGTAATAAGAAAAACTAATAATGGAAAGGAACCCATCTGGGACGCAACAGTTAGATGGTGTTAATATATTTTTGCCGGTTGCCATCAAGTACATGCTGACCGTAATACAGTCTAACTGTGGTGATGCTTGGGAGTAGCGTGCATACTCTTAGGTGCATCTCTTCTAAAAAGGTAGGGATGTGTGAACGCGGTTCAGAAGTTCGGAGTTCGGACCGAACTCGGTCCGTTTGGACGACCGAACAGAACAACCGAACCCGAACAGACCAAACTGAAGTCGATCTGAACTCTGAACAGCCGAACAGTTCAGTCGCGTTCAGACTGAGTTTGAATAAGTTTGGTCATGAAAAACGTGAGTGCCAGGCACAGGCAGGGGCAGGGAGGGGGTGAAGCTGAGGAGAAGACTTCCAGGCACCAGGGGTGGAGAGGCTTGGAGTAGCAGCCAGCCTGCCCAATCACCATCCCTTTTCTAATCAGACCACTGGCTTCGCAGTCTGATATTGGACATCGGGGACATGGGGCTAGGCTTCACAGAGCCAATGGGGCTTGTGGTAAGGCGGGCGCAGCAAGTAACAAAACTTCTTGCCCTCCCCCTTTCCAACACCTTCTGAGCTAGCCACTGATCCTGTCAGCAAGCGTTTTCAGAAGTCTCCCTCTCCTAGCAGTTTGTGTTCCTTGAATCCTTCCTATTCCTGAATACTAATCCATTGCCATCGTCCTCCTATTTCACCCATCCCACACATTTACCTCCCTCGTATCATTTGTTTAAATTAGATTTGATAGGTTTAGGTGTTGTTTTTATTTTTTTACCCATCCCTGTGTTCTTTCTCCCTACCCTCAATTGAATCCTCCCCTCCACCCTTTATATATTCCATCCCTAATTCCCTTCCCCTGTTTTTGGATTTATTTAGAGTAGGATTAGATTGATTTAGCTTTTATTTCAGTTTTCTACCCCTCCCTGTGTTGTTGGTGTCCCCCCACCCACCCCCATCCCTGTGTAAGATAGATAGATAGATAGATAGATAGATAGATAGATGTAGGAGTAAGCTTAGTTATAGAGATAGGTAGAGATTAGTGCGTAGTGATTCAGTTTTAATATTTATTTTATAGTGTTTTTGTAGGACTAGGCCTTTGTAGATATTAGATAATATTCCATTTAGGATGGGCAATGGGGCACGTGGCAGAGTAGGGGCCATGGTAGCGGAGTGGCAGCAGCCAGCAGCCAGAGCCCATCACCATGTCCCAAACTCCACAGGCCTGATTTTGGGTGACAGGCTTCTGAGGGTCTCAGCAGTGGTACTGAGCCTGGGGGTGGTTTGGCAGTGCCTCCTGCTAGCGTCCTCCACTGCCACACAGGGCACTGGAAGGTCTGGAGGATATGAGGCTGCGGCTGTCTCTGCTGCTGGAGCAGGTGCTTCGATTGTCCCTCCAGGGCCATCAATGTCCCCCATTGTTGAGGTGATCCCCAGCAGTACCCAACCTGGTTTTTGTTTTTTTTAACCGGACTGCTGGACCTGCAGCCCAGAGCACGCAGGTCTGGCAGTCTGGTTTAAAAAAAAAAATCCAGGCTGGGCACTGGCAGACACTTCCCCATTGAAATCAAAGAAAAAACCCGGTACCAGTAAACTGGTTTTACCAATAAAACTGATTTTTTTGAAACCGGTAACTGGTAAAACCGATACCTGGGTTTTTCAGTTTGTTCCCACCCCTACCGTAAACAGCATGACTGGTGAGTCCCTGGGATAATGTTTCTATGGAAAATGGATGTAACTAGATGGCCCTTACCAGCTCGAGTTCTTTGCAGAGCTCAGTCCTTTAGTGTCCATAAGTCACAAAAAATCTTCAGGTCTATTTGGCAGTGCGTTATTTTAAATATGTCCCATCCCAAACTGGTAGAGGGTGTGTCTGGTGGGCAGAGGAGTGAGTAATGGAACTCTCTTCCCAAAGACATTTGTTCTGCTCCCTCCTTTCCAACAGTCAAATAACCCACCCACCCCCATATCCTACCTCTTCTATCAGCTCCACATCCCCTTAGTCCCCTCCCTATGAAGTCATAGAGTCCCAAAGCTGGAAGGGACCTCAACGGCCATCTAGGCCGGGCACCCCACATCACTGCAAGACCTGCCACACTGTTATGTATTTCTAAGTTAATTGAATTTGCTTATACAAATAGAAGACTGTAATTCCTCAAGTAGATTATTATGATGAATCTGCTGTTTAGTATTGGTTGTTAAGTTTTCCCTTTTACGCTGAGTTAATTGAGTTTCACTTATTGATGAACCTATGCCTATGTATGGCCCTTTTCACATGAGACACCCCCACCCATCTCCATGCAGTTTCATTGCATTGAAATGGATGGAGGTGCACCTGTGAAAGCCATGGGGGGTGGGCAGGTGTGCATGTGTGCTCCCGCACTACACCCACCTCCACCCAACTACACCCATCAGCCATGCATGGAGCAACCTCTACCCATCGCGGCCTCACACCCATCCCCACCCACCCACTGCAGTCCATTTAAAAACGGCCTATTCTCTGTATCTGAGGTCAACTAATAATCAACCAAACATATCACGCACCCCAACTATCTACACAGAAAAATCCATCCATTAGTCACAAGTAGACACTGGAACCAGCAAGAGCACACTGATGCCCAAAATAACAGGAAACTATTTTCCAGATATCCCAGACAGGTGAGTCACACTCAAGTGTCAATCTGCCTCAAGGCAAAATCCCTTCTCAACCCCAAATATAATGATCAGTGAGTTAAACCCTGAGCATGTGTTCAAGCCCTGAATTTCTAAGGGTCATCTTCTGCCCTGTAACTAAGCTAAGTATGTGTGCCTGCAACTTTTTGGATGTATTCCTGTCCCTCCCTCAGATTCCCTTCCTTTTGTCTCTTCCCCCGTTCTCCATCTTATATTGTAAACCCACTGGGGCAGGGTCCTGTCTATAAATGATGGATGTAAAGAGCCAGGTACATTGCTGGCAATACATACTAAACAACAAACAACAAAATAACAAAACAAAACAAAACAATAATCATAATTATAATGTAGAAATAAATGAGGAGATTTGTTTTTCTGCCCCACCACTCACTCCTCTATCAACAAAACACAACCCAAATCTGTTTGGACTGCCTCCACTCAAGCCCTGCGGCCCTCAGATATTGAAATGACACTGCCACACAACCCCTGTCCCCAGAGCAGCTCACTGAGAGGAGCTCTTTTCTGAAAAGGCTGTCTGGATCAAAAGCAGTCTTGCAAGTCCAAACATGCCTGCCAACTTCATTGAGAGAATTTGGGTCCTGTAAGGTAACAGGAGCCTTGGGAGTGACCAGAGGAGTCTAGGTCACCATATGCAAGTCAGATCCATGTGCTTCACAGCTGGTTATAATAAAGAAACAGGAGCAACAGTGAGCTAAGGAATCAGTTCTTCTCTTAGAGAAGGCGATCAACCGGCTCCCCTGACACAGGCAATTGTCAGGGCAGTTCTTAAGAAACCATCATTTGAAAGAAACAGCATGGCCAAGTTTTGACTCATCTACCTCCTTCTCTTCTTGGAAAAAAACCCAAACATTCAGAAGGCAGCAGCATCTAAAATACAAAGGAGTGAGTCCTGTGCTGACCCCTGCAATCAGGCACGGGGGAACCCTTTTTCTCACCTGAACCAGTTTGAAAATTAGTACAAGCTCTGTGGGCTGGATATGAGTTGCAGGGACAGGGGTTTAAGAGGTATCTCTGTCTCTGGGGTGGTATTATGATATTAGGACTTGGTTTTCAGACCCCTGACTAGACTCCCTGACTCAGGATGCGGGAAGCAATGGGAAGGTCCAGATCATGGATCAATGTTCTGGATCTATCCCTTATCCTTGAGAACATGCCCTCATATCTGGTCCCTTCTAGGGATGGGCAAACGCGGTTTGGGAGTTCGGCCCAAACTCGGTCTGTTTGGCTGACCGAACCTGAACCCGAACCCGAACCAGCCGAACCGAACTCGATTCCGAACTCTGAAACAACTGAATAGTTTGTCCAGTTTGGATTGAGTTCAGGTGGTTCTGTAGGGAAAAACGTGACTGGAAGGCAAAAACGTGACAGGGACGGGGAGTCAGCTGAGGAGCAGACTTCCAGGCACCAGGGGTGGAGAGGCTTGGAGTAGCAGCCAGTCAGCCCAATCAACAGTCCTTTTCTCCTCAGACCACTGGCTTTGCAGTCTGTGATTGGTCAAGAGCTAGGCTGTACAGAACCAATGGGGGTTGTGGTGAGGCGGGCGCAGCAAGTAACAAAACTCTTTGCCCTCCCCCCTGCCAATACCTTCTGAGCTAGTTACTGTTCCTGAATAGCAGGTGTTTCAGAAGACTCCCTCTCCCAGCAGTTTGCTCTCCTCAATCCATTGCCTTCCTCCTCCTATTTCACCCATCCAACCCAACTACCTCCATATTATCATTTATTTAAATTATATTAAATAGATTTAGGTGTTATTTTTTGTTTTTACCCCTCCCTGTGTTCCTTGTGCTCAATCTCCCCTCCTTCCTCACCCCTCCATTGAACGCTTTCCCTCTCCCTGTATATATATTCCATAACTGATTCCCATCCCCTGTTTTTTTATTCATTTAGAGTAGGATTATTAGATTGATTTAGGTTTCATTTCAGTTTTGTACCCCTCCTTGTTTGTGATGACCCCATCCTATATATATATATATATATGTGATGGCCCCCCATATATATATATAAATATATATATATGGGGGGCTAGTGGGTTAGAGCAGGGAGATGGATGGGTGGGAGCCAGGACTCCTGGGTTCTCAGGGAGGGGAGTGGGGGCTAGTGGGTTAGAGCAGGGGGTGCTGGGAGCCAGGGCTCCTGGGTTCTCAGGAAGGGGAGTGGGGGCTAGTGGTTTAGTGCAGGGGGGACTGTATGTGGTAAAATGGAGGTTTGGAAAGCCTGAGAGAGATGTCACTGCAAGTCATGCAATTTCAGTTGTGTTCAAAACACTGGAAATGGGATGTGCGTGGTAAAATTGGACTCAGACTGTGACTGGGGTGCTTTACTAGGATGGGTCCCTGTGTTTTGGGTTTATAAATTATTTATTTTAAGCTTGATGTGCATGTAGACTGTGTTTTCTACTATTCTATGTTAACCCTGGGAACTCCTTGCTGCTGGGTTATGCCAGTGTTTTGGGTGTTGCCCTGTGTTTTGGGTTTACAAATTATTTATTTTAAGCTTGATGTGCATGTTAGACTGTTTTATTCCATCCAATGTTAACCCTAGGAACTCCTTGCTGCTGGGTTATGCCATGCCACTGGTCTATTGTCCCCCTGGCTCCGTCTACCGTCCCCCTGGCTCCACCCCTAGGCCCACCGGCCTTACTGCCCCAATACCCCTCCAACATCAAAACCCACCAGCCGCCCCTGTCACACACACCCAAACTCCGCAGGTTTGCTTTGGGGAAACAGGCTTCAATGACTCAGTGTCATCTCCTGGCAGTGCCCTCCTCCACTGCCATGCAGGGCACTGTAAGGCCTGCAGCAGTACAAGTTGGACAACATGAGGCTGCGGCTGTCTCTGTTGCTGCTGGAGCAGGATCTGCTGCTTCATATGTTCCTCCAGGGCCACCAATGTCCCCCATTGTGGAGGCGATCCCCAGCAACAGTCCAGAGCTGGTAGAGCCCTACCCTGCTGCTGGAGGCAGGGCCTGATCCATGGGCAATGGCAGTAGGGAGAGGAGCAGCAGCAGCAGCAGCAGCAAGGACAGCTATAGAGGGGGGCACAGGGAGAGTGCCAGCAGCATGGCGGGAAGTCAAGCCTCTGCATCACAGTACTCCCCTTCACGGGAAAACATCACAGTGACCAGGGACAGTGACTCAGATGTAGACACTAGTGCTGCAAAGGAGATGGATGAGCCTCCTCCCAGAGCTGTGTCACCAGTACCACCAAGTTCTTCCCCTTCCAGCAGTGCTGGAGCAGTGTGTCAGATGGAGCAGACCAGAAGGCAGGAGGGGGAAAAAAACCTCAGTCTGGGATCCTTTTAATCAGGTGCAGGCAGATAATCCCAGAGAGCTGCAGTGCACTGGGTGCAAAAAGGTGGTAAAGTGTGGGCAGGTGGTAACCTGGGGACAATGGCAATGGCAAGGCACCTAAAATCATGCCACAGTGCTCCGCTGCTCAGTGGGAAGGCCGGGGAAGTGGATGCAAGCGGGTTCCCGACTGGAGCGGCCACGTGCCCGGCTCCTTCAGCGGGCAAGCATCCTGCACAAGCACCAACCACTGCCTCTAGCAGCAGGAGCAGCAGAGATGGCTCCCCCTTCAGGGAGTTATGGGTGGTGCCCCCTAAAGCCCTGCGGGGCCACTGCCGGCTTTAATAGTTTAATTTTTTTTTTTTTTAAATGTGCCGCCATTTATGACAGCTACAGCAGTCTCTGAACTGCTGCAGAGGCTGCTGTAGCTGTCACTGAACCCATTCTCCCTTCGGGGACCCACCCAATCCACTGGGAGAGGGAGAGAAATTGGGTCCCCAAAGGGACAAAAAGGTTCAGCTGCTCAGCTGCCCAAAGCATTTTCCTATGGAAAACGTGATTTGGGCGACTGAACTCCTCCATCCACAGCACGTATGGGACGTGCTGTGGAGGGAGGGACTACAGCCTTCCATTGCGCTCAATGGGCTCAATGGAAGATCTCGCCAGGGCGATCGCGCTGACAGCCCTGGCGAGATAGCTTGGCTCGGGGGACTGAGGAAGGGGGAGCAGCACACACACGCACTTCCTCCCTGCCTCAGTCCCCCGAGAGAGAGTCACGCCGTGCACAAGGGATGGAGCAGTAGAATGAGAGCAGCACAGGTAAGCTTAGCTGACAGACTGATCCTTCCCTCCCCCACCCTGTACCCGACCTCCCCAACCCCAGGGGGGATGGGTGTGGAGGGGGTCCCCCTCCCCCAACCCCTCCTTCCCCATCACCCCCTAGGCTGAGCCTGTTTCCCCCACACACACCCTGCATCCTCCCCCACCCTGCAACCCACCCCTAAGCTGTTCCCCCCCACCCGCACCCACCCCACCGTGCATCCTACCCCTAGGTTGTTCCCCACCCCCACCCTGCATCCCACCCTGCAACAGACTGTGTTTTCTTCCATCTGATGTGAACCCTGGGAACTCCTTGCTTCTGGGTTGTGCCAGTGTTTTCCCAGTATTTCCATGTGCTTGGGGTTTATACGTTATTCATTTTAAGCTTGAAGTGCATTTTAGACTGTTTTCTTCCATCTGATGTTAACCCTGGGAACTCCTTGCTGCTGGGTTGTGCCAATGTTTTGCCACTGTTTCCCTGTGCTTGGGGTTTATACGTTATTCATTTTAAGCTTGAAGTGCATTTTAGATGGTATTTTCTTCCATCTGATGTTAACCCTGGGAACTCCTTGCTGCTGGGTTATGCCCTGGCTCCGCCTACTGTTGCCCTGGCTCCGCTCACCGGCTCTCTGGCCTGCCGGCGGTTTTGCCGCCGGTGGGCCAGACGACCTTACTGCCCCTCCAAACTAAAAAGCCACCAGCCACCCCTGAAGAGCAGTATTCATCCTGCTAGGGGGGCAGAACAGCAGTAGGAGCCTCCCCAGCAGCGCCGTCAGTCCACCATGGAGGAGCTGGGATGGGGGGAATCTGTCAAGGCCATCGGCAGGGCCCCGTGGCACTAGCTTCCAAGAGAAAATGAAGTGCATGTTGGCAGAAATGATTGCCCTGGATGGGCAGCCCTTCTCAATTGTGCAGGATAAGGGCTTCCAGTGGCTGATTGGGTTCCTGGCACCCAACTTTAATCTCCCTTCCCACTCCACCCTGAGTCGGACTGTGGTGCCAAAGTTCTACAGGGCTTTGAAGGAGTGGGTGAGGGAGCAGCTGGCAGGGGCTGGGGGGGGGGGCACGATCCACTTCACCACAGACATGTAGTCCAGCAGGAATGCACAGCATGCCTACCTGGCAGTGACAGCACACTGGTGGCAGGACCCAGAGGCAGCGTTTGGCAGTGGCAGGAGGGGACCTGAAGCAGGGTATAGGTTGGCCCTGCCAGTGCTTCAGGCCCATGTAATGGACAGCTCCCACATGCGAGCTGCTGCATGGGGGGGATTATGTGCTGGCAACCATGCTGGATCCCAGGATCAAGGGCAGCATGGAACATGAGTCAGTTCTATATATCATGTGGAAGGAAGCGCCGGTACAGAGGGTCTGGAAGGCAGAGTGGGCTATGCAGAAGGACACCCATGGGGATGGTGGGAGTGGGAGCAGCCACCCCTCTCAGTCAGGCGGGTCTATCCATGCCCCCAAACATACCTGTAGCAGCAGCAGCAGCAGCAGCAGCACCCCTATTTCCAGCAGCTCCTCCTGTGTTCAGGCCACTCTGAGAAGCATGGGGCCATGCACAATAGGGCAAGAGGGCAGTGGGGCAGGTGGTGCCCACCAGAGCTACCGGAGGGAGTATGATGGCGTCTCATCAGAAGTGGAGAGCTACCTTGAGGAGGAGACCTGAATTGATCCCAGCAGTGATCCCTTGGCCTACTGGGCTGGCAAGGCCAATGTGTGTCTGGCCCTGTCGAAATTGGCCAAGGGTATCCTGTCCTGCCCAACAACTAGTATCCCCAGCGAGTGGGTGTTCTCTGTTGTGGGAAACATTTGCTCCCTGCACCGCCTGAGACTGGGGGCCAAGTTGGTGGAGCAGTTGCTCTTCTTGAAGGTCAACCTTCCACTGCTGGGATTCCCCGAGCTGCCCCTGGACAAGGAGTGATGGTGCAGTGGTACACGCCATCCCATGACAGGGGTAGTTTGGGATGGGGCTCCTCCTCCTCCTCCTCCTCCTCAATCTGGGCTAGGGCTACTGCTCCTGTGCTGCTGAGGTCCTGTCCCTCCCTCCTGATGCCTGTCACCCATACTCCCCACCCATACTAGATGGCCAGCATCTGCCCCCTTATCTGACTGACCTCATGATGCAGGGTGGCATTGGGAAACAAACTGTAAGCCTGCCAGCCGGCCTATGGCTACATGATCTTGGCTCGCCTATGTGACACTGACTGGCTCTCACTCTCTCGTGCTGCACAGTCTTTTATAGTCTATCTGAGTGCCCCGCTGTGAATGGCCCCCAGGCCTATATGTTGTCTGTGCCAGTCAAGAGGTCTGTACCCGGGAAACTTGATGGCTGCTGCTTCTCCCAATCCTGCCATGCCATGCAGTCTGTCTGCCCGCCCAGGCTGCCAATCTCAAAGCCTGCCTGATTTCCGCTCATGCCACGCTCCCTGTCTGCCCACCCAGGTTGCCATTGCCAGCTCAAAGCTTGTAACAATAACAACAATAAATTTTATTAACAACAACATTATAAAACAAAAACCAAATATTTATATATATAAAAAATAAAGGAAACTTAACATAGTTCTCCGTGGGCCTGTCCCCTGGAACATGGGAGAAAGGCAAAATGAGTTCATGGTCCCTAGGGGCGGACACGTCTTGCGGCATTTGGTAGCTGTTTTCTTTTGCAAAGTCCACCGCCCCAGCCATGGCCCCCTGCCACTTTGACACCAACTTCCAGTGGAGGTCCACGTTGTCTGTCACCGTTTGGAGGTAATGGGAATACACCTTAACCTGGAGTCCCTGCACCTACAGCTCCTTAAAGCGTTCCATCAGCTGGTCCTCCATTTTGTTAATGCTGACCATGCAGTCCTCTGCTGGGTCTCTGCACTTGGACCCTAAAAGCCCTTACTACGGCTGACTCCTTCTCTTCTATGGTTTCCTCGCCGTAGCTGGTTGATGGGTAAGGCCTTTGACAGCAGCTCCTCTGGCTCCTCTGGCTCTTCTGGGGCTGATGTTTTTCCACCTGGTCCACGCCAGAGTCAGGCTGCCACCTCACTGTCATGCCATGCTTTCTCTCAATGTGGGCAATGAGTCCCGAGGTGGTCCCCTCAGATTGCTGCCTTAATTGTTTGTGGCAGGTCTAAAGAGCATAAAAAGATAGGAATATAACAAGTGCCATACTGTGTCAGACCAATTGTCTGTCAAGCCCTGCCCTCATTCTGTCTCCACAAATGGGTTGGTGGGTGGGTGGCCAATCTCTCTCTGCAGTGGACTTCTGTTCCTAACAGGTCATAAGGCAATCCATTCCCTGTTGTTACAGCCCCTGTGCCTTACCTTGCAGATGGCGATTCCATCACCCTTCTCATAAAACCTCAAGACATCTGACTTTCTCTGTCGAATGTCTGGGGATGTCACTGGCAACCTCCACCTAGGTGTCCTCCTTGGCCTGGCACCAGTGCTGGGGCCTGAATCTGATTGCTCTCTGAAATGGGAACAACACAGCCAAACCAAACATAAACAGCCAAAACACATGGACCGAACGGCCAGCCAGTCAAACACACACTCTCTTGCCACACAGCTCCGCATACACTTGACTTTCCGGTTTCTGACGCAATCATGGGATCTCGCGATACCTTTTTTGGAATGTCTGAACCGAACATGACAGAACCGAATGGCTCAACCCGAACTCGGCGAACGACCCGAACGCCCGAACCAAACACGCAAACCGAACTGAGCCGAACCGAATGTCTGAACCCAAACCGCAACCTGTTTCCCCACTCCTAATCCCTTCCTCTGAGCTCACTATTTTAGTGCTCAATAAGAGGGACTGGAAAAGTGACTGAAGGAAAAATCAGCAACAGCTAAGTTATGGCACAAATCTCCCCATCCCCTCAACATCTTAAACACAACTTAGGATACAGGATGGATGCTGATGGTTAACGCCCTCATCACCATCAATAATAATAAATAATAACAATAAAAATGTTTATTTTTATAGAGTACCCAAGTGCCATGGCACTTGGAGCACTTTACATACAATAATTTAACACAGCTTTTAATCCTCACAACAACTCTGTGAGGTAGGTTAGACTGAGAGAATAATGTGACTGGCCCTAGGTCACCCAGTGAATTTCTGGCTAAGGTGAGACTAGAACTGAGCCGCCCCACAACCTCCCATCCCAAGGAGCATCTTGATCATGTCAGTTTTCTTGAGCCCTCGCAGTCAGGATTTCATGTCAGTTTTCTTGAGCCCTCGCAGTCAGGATTTCACCCGTGTTATGGCACCGAGACATGTCTCCTCTTCTGTTCAATGTGTATATGCAGCCCTCGGCGAGGTGATCAGGAGGTTTGGCATGTGGTGATGACACCCAGCTTTACCTCTCTTTTTCATTCGACCCAAGCCCGGCAGTCTCAGTGCTTACTGGGTGTCTGGCAGCTGAGAAGGAACTTAGATGCTTCTGTTGCAATATCATTCCTTCTCACTGCTTAATGGAGATCTGAATTTGCTCTGGGCTTCCATATCTGTAACACCTGGTTATGCTAATAAGGACTATCCATAACGGGGAGATAACGAAGCCCTAGGGTAGCTCCAATTTTTCTGTCTATTAGACCCAAAAAGTGTGACATGTAACTGCTGCTCTTTTCATTGAGCCCCACCAACAGGACGCTTTGCCTGGGTCTCATTTTCTTTTTCCATATAGACATGCATTTCTTGGGGAGGACATAGGATGGTCCAGGCTGCTTAGCCACCAATATGCTGCTCAGCAGATGTGGATGTAAGACAGATGTCACAATGCCTGGGAGAGAGAATTGCACGAATGAGGAGCAGCTGTCTCAGGCTGTGTCCTAGCAATACAGAGGTGATGATGATCAGAAGAGAAAAGCACTTGGAGGCAATAGGCAGGACACTAACCTCGCCCGACAGGGAAGATGCTTGACCTTTCATTGTAAATCCAGAGAGCAGTTTCAAGGTCATGATGGACCCAACTCTAGAGTAGGATACACAAGTAACAGAAAGCAACTTCTGTAATCTGTCCTGGAAACTATAACTTTTCCTAATAATCTCTCTCACATGCCATTGTCACTTGCAAGCTGAATTGTTGCTGTTCATATAACCTTCTTTCAACCCCTTCACTGTTTTGTCTTCCCCTTCACATCCAAGACAAATTCCATGTCTTCGCTGTCAAAGATCTTCATGTCCTTGCTCCTCCCTATCTTTCTTTGTCTCCCACTACATTCCCAACTCAGAAGTTCACTGCTGCACTAAGCTCCTGTGCTGCCCCCTATGAAGGAGCGGCTCACTCCCTCAACACATAGGGCAATTTTACACAAGACACTCTCTATATTAAGACACTCTATTTTAAAAATGGCCGCAATTTTAAAGATCCGAAAAATTGGCAATGTTAAAAAACCAATATACTGATACCGATAAATCTGATATCAGATTAATCCAATACAGATAAAACCGGTAACCAATAATTTGCTGATATTCCCATCCCTGGCTATTTGAAGCCACTAATTGGGACTCCATTGTGGGCAAAAGGAATGGCAGAAGGTTTATAGGGCTACAAAAGCTATTTTGACTTAGAAGCTGAGTTGACTGTGGTTGTTTTTACATGGGGGAGCTTTCCCACATATTTTAAAAGTCTGGTTGGGGAAACCCCCACAGGGGGATTTAGACACTCCTCCCTGGACTGGAAGTCAGCCAGATGCCACTGGAAACAGCACGGCGCAGGGGATCTGCGCACGCATCAGTGCGGGTAGCTGGGTCCTGTCTGAGCTCTGCACCCCCAGCTCCAAAATCAAGCCGGCAAACAAATAAAGAGCAAAGAAAAAAACCTTGGCAGTACAGGGATGGCAGGAAGAAACAAACCTAAGCAGAAAATCTCCCAAAGTAATGTGCTTGAGCACTTCTGCCAAAGGGAAAAACCCCACGGGGCCCAGAGATAAGGAGAGCGAGGGAAGTGGCACAAGAATGGTGGAGGAAGAGCGTTAAACAGAGGGAGAGCAGGCCTCATCTGATTCAAGTGGAGAAGTTGAGATGCAGGGATCACTGCAGAGACTGCTCTTACAAATGAAGAAGGAGCTAAAGGCAGAGATGAAACAAATCAAGCTGTCAATAGACGAAGGCAATAAAAAGCAGGAAAAGGTGGCAAGGAGAATAGAGGTGGCTGAAGGAAGAATCTCCTCTCTTGAAGATCAGTCCCTCTTCTTGGTGGAGCAGCTGAACAAAGTAAGAGATGTGACAGAGCTTTTGCAAAGTAAATGTGAGGATTCAAAGAATCGCTCCCCCAGAGGCAATCTGCGTATCAATGGGATCAAAGAGGACTGAGGGGATCAATGGATGTCCAATACGTCCATGTATAGATGTGGTTAGGATGTAAATCAGTGCCCAACCAATGGAATTGAACTGGTGAGAAATGAGGGCAGCTGCGATGTCTGGTTGTTCCGCTGCAAAAGGGGGGGGGGAGGGCTGCGCAGCCAACGAATGCGATATTGCTATTGTTCTTTATTTTAGACTTGTTCTGACCAAGAAGCATTATTTGTATTGGTTACTGTTTATTACTCTGTCAAGTTGCATATTTATGCACTTTGCTATTTTAATTTGTTTTATTGTATCCTTGTATTTGTTATGTCATCATTTGTTTGGCCTATGGCGAAAGCTTGGCTTTTTAATAAATTTGAATTGAAATGACTTGATAAGGGGAATGTTAAAAGGAAACTTCCCAGAGGAGTTAAGTTTTCACCATGCAGAAATTGACAGGGCCCATAGAGTTGGACGCCCAAGACTGGAAGAAAATGATCCCCCGCGCCCCATTACACTTAAATTTGCGAGCTATCAATTGAAAGAAAAAATTGTAAGAAAACTTAGAATTAAAAGAAAACTAACTTACCAACAACAGGTTGTGAAGATATTTCCAGATTATGCTGCAGAGACTGTCAAGAGGAGAATGAAGTGGAATAAGTATTTTTGGACCCTAATTGAAAGAAACTTGAAACCAAAGCTAATATTTATAGCAAGAATGATGATTATATCAAGAGGGACCACAATTTTTTTTTACTGTTATCTGGAAGCATTCCTAGTCTCCCTCCCTGCAATTCCAAGAGGACAGGCAAATGATCACTGAGCAATATGGCTCTGTGGGCTGGACCCCTTTATATGATTGTATGTTAATAGGGAGCAATGAAGGAGTTTAACAGAATGGGGGTGGAGCTAGCCCACACCTGCGGTGGCAGATACACCTGATTCAGGTTAAAAAAAGGGTTAAGAATGTTTATTGCAAGTTGCTGGTTTGAAATACTGCTTATTGGTAACAAGGGATTGTAAAATATTTGTAAGGGAGCTGGGGGGGGGAGTACTGTAGGGCACAGGAAAGTGACCTAGAAGCAGACGCCTGGGAGACCCCACAGATCCTCAGAGGGCAGGCAAAATGGGGAAGCTTGGACATAAAATGGGAATGCAAGCACAGGGCGGGAGAAAGGATGTGGGAGAAAGAGGGGGGGGAGGCTTAGCATCGGGGAAACAATGAGTCAGTTGTTCTCACAATCAGTCAAGGCTGAAATTAAAGGGTAAATTGTCTGAAAGAGTTGGGCATCACTTCAAGGTTCAGTGGCTGTTAATGTGGCAGCACACAATCAGCTCAACTAAAATTGCCAGTAAAAGGCAGCTACATAAAAAGGGGCATATTCCAATAGCAATAACAGGAAAATAATTAAACTAAAAGCCAAGGATGGAAGGAGTTAAGACTATTACATTAAATGTCAGAGGGCTAAACTCCCCCCCCCCCAAAAGAAGAAGGGTCAGAAGTTTTTTAGAGGAGCAAGGGGCAGGAATCTTCTTTCTGCAAGAGACACACTTGCTAGACAAAGATGTAATTAGGTTTGCCAATGCCAGAATGGGTGAAGTATACTCCTCTTGCTCAAAAAAAAAGAAAGAAAGAAAACAGGAGTCCTAATTGGTTTCAGTAAGAACAAATTCTTTATTGCAGAAAAAACTATTAAGGATAAAGAAGGCAGGTTCCTCTGCGTTATAGGGAGGCTAGAAGGCAATTTGATGACACTGGTAAATATTTATGCCCCCAATGAAGGTGGAACAGCCTACTTTGAAACATAGCTTTAAAAAGTAGCAGAAAATGCAAAGGGCAGGGTAATTATCCAAGGGGATTTCATTACCACATTAACACATCTTGATCACTCTAGGAAAGGTGAGCCCAGAGGTGAACAAAAAAAGATAGCCAAGCTGCTAGATGTTTATGAGTGGATAGACATATGGAGACAGATGAACGGAACAGAGACAGACTATACCTTCTACTCTGTCATACACAATAGCTATGCGCATATAGATTATGTTCTGACAGCTAAAACTGAAGCCCACAGATGTCAAAAATGTTACATTATTCCAGTAGCCTTATCTGATCATAGCTCTGTGCTAACCATCTTCAGAGATCCAGAAGTGAGGAAAGGAAACAATACCAATTGGCATATGAACAGAAACCTGATTAATAATGGGGGAAACAAGAAACAGATTCAGGAAGAACTAGTAGAATGTTTCAAGCTCAATGTCAGGTCAGTTAAATCGACATCTGCAAAGGCGGTCACCAGAGAAAAAATAATTACTCTGCAGGCAAAGTTATTTAAAGATAAGAGGAAGCAAGCAAAGGAAACCTATGCAACCCTACAAAAATTAGAAGCACAGAATAAAATAGCACCCTCCATACTTCTAAAACAAGAGATAATTAAAAACAGGGAAATTATTAATGTATTAGAGCTTGAGAAAATTGAAAGCCAACTTCAAAAAATTAGATTTCACTTTTATGAGCACAACAACAAAGCCGGTAAAACCCTGGCACGTTTAGTCAAAAGCAAACAAAGAAAATCATATATATCGGTGATCCAGAATAAGGAAGGGAAAAAGGACACTGATCTATTACATATTCAGGATGACTTTTTGGAATTTTACAAGGGCATATATGGCTCTCAAAATCCAGAGGTGTCTAAAATAGCAGCCTTTCTAAAGGAAATCCAATTGCCCAAAATAAATGAGGTGCAAGGAGCCTTCTTAAATGCACCGATCACAGAACAAGAGGTTCGCGAGGCAATAGCATCCTCTAAAAAAAAATAAGGTTGGGAGTCCTGATTGGTTTCCCAACGAATTCAGCGACACTAGTACCACATCTTACAGAGATATTCAACAACATATTAACCAAAAAAGAAATGCTGCAGAACTTTTACAATGCGCTAATTAGATTAATATGCAAAGCAGGAAGATCTCCAGATCAGTGCGGCAGCTATCGGCCTATCTCTCTGCTGAATGCAGACTCTAAATTGTTTTCCAACATATTAGCTATCAGGCTTAGAGCGATAATTGGAGAGATCATCCACAAAAACGAATCATGCTTCATACCAGGTAGGCAAGGGAAAGACAACATTAGAAAGACCATAAATATAATCTATGCCCTACATAAACAAAAAATACCAGCCATGATTATCTCAGCAGATGCAGAGAAGGCTTTTGATTTCATTGAACTGGAATGTCTGTTCATGGTTATGGAAATGATGGGCTTCGAGGGTAATTTTCGGAGCTGGTTAAGGGAAATCTATAAAAAACCACAGTCTAGATTAGTGATAAATGGCAAAACCTCAGAGTCCTTCCAATTACAATGGGGGACCAGGCAGGTCTGCCCGCTGTCACTCCTACTTTTCAATTTGGCACTGGAGCTACTGGCGAACACTATAAGGCAAAATGAAAAAATAGCAGGGGTTGAAATAGGAGATAAAATGAACAAACTATCACTATATGCGGATGACCTCCTCTTGTAAATATCAAAACATGAAGAGTCCCTACCAGAACTCCTTAAAGTAATAGACCAGATTGGTAAAATCTCAGGACACTCAATTAATAAAGAGAAATCTTTTGCACTATTATTTGGTCAGGATAAAAAGCAAGAGGAGCAGCTAAAAAAGATATCTCCATTCCCAATTGCGGAAGGAGGAATAAAATATCTAGGAGTAACAATTACAAAAAAAATAAAAGATTTATATTCTGCCAATTTTATTCCACTCATGTGAAAGCTAAGGGAGGATCAAACTGTGGTAAAAATTAATGGTATCATGGTTGGGGAAAGTCAATCTGTATAAAATGATTATACTACCAAAGATATTATATAAATTTATGACCCTGTCAATTTGTATCCTGAACTCCTTCTACAGCTTGAATGATTCGCTTATGCAAGATTTAGTCTGGAATGGCAAAAAGCCTAGCATAAAGAAACTAGCATTAATGCGCCCACAGGAAAAAGGTGGAATAAATTTACCAGATCTGAAGCTCTACCATATGCCAGCCTCCCTAAGTGCAATGTCAAACTGGTATCAAGAGGCACAGGCTTCTGAATGGACAATGCTAGAGAGAGAAATCCTACAGTGAAATCCTTAAAAAATGTAATAGTAGAACATGGATCCATGAGTAAACAACACAAAAGGGATCATCCCTTCGCTGGCACCCTTCTTAAATATTGGGCAAAAAAACCCCCCAAAAACCTAGGCATAACAGAAGGAATCTCCCCATACACAGCCATAGACTCGCTACATGCTGAGGAACAAAGATTAGTCTCAGCTTTAAGGAATACTCTGAGAGAAAAGGGCATACTAAGAATGCAGCAGTTGTTTTCTTTGGGAAGATTTCTAGTCACTCAGAGGTTGGAAGAACTTCTACAAGAAAGAATTGATACTTTTCAATATCTGCAATTAAGACATTTGTGTACTAGTTTGAAAAGCAAGGAAGGCTTCAGCAGAGAACCCTTTAAGTTAGAGAACATATTGTTCAAACAGAGCAAGTCCGTGGGGAGACTGGGTGGGATCTACAAAGAGCTAAAGAATTTGATCTATGATAAATCCATAACGTACATTGAAAAATGGAGCAAGGATCTAAAGATAGAACTGGGAGAAAGTGAGGTAAACTAAAGAGTATTTGGCAACATATGAAAAAATGTGCCTCCTTGCTAGAGGTAAAAGAAACTGAAATAAAAGTGACTACAAGATACTACCTCACTCCATCAAGGCTAAAATACGGTGCCTTCAATGACAAAGGTCTATGCTGGAGAGGGTGTGGGCAGAAAGGTGATTACCTAAATTGTTGGTGGGACTGCCAGAGATAGATTTATTGGGCTTATATCCAGAAACAAAGAAACTGTTGTACTGTCAAAATTCCTGCAAGATTCTTTTTTTGGCTGCTTTAAACATTATTGCTAGACACTGGAAGGGGGCCGAGGAACTATCTATGGAGGAGTGGTTTAATAGGATCTGGCATGTGTTTACAATGGAGAAGTTACATTCTAGTCTGCAAAGCAAGTCCCCCAAATTTGAAGAAACGTGGGCTCCAATTCTCATAATAATAGAAGGAACAGAGATGGACATAGGGTATTTTCAGATGTTACGATCCCACAGTCAACCACGGTGAATGCCCACATGGTGAACAAGGGACCGTAATGTCTGTTGGCCTAACAAGAGATTCCTGCCAGATGTTCACCCCTGTGAATCAAGGGCGGGAATCTCTTTGACCACGCAAATGGCTCTCCTGCCCGGACCATTGCCGTTTGCATGGTCAAAGAGATTCCCTCCCGTGATTCACGGGGGTGAACACCTGGCGGGAAGCTCACGTTCGGGCCAAAAGAAGTGACGTTCCCACGCTCAACCACAGGGAATTCACCATGGTAGACCAAGGGATTGTAACATCTGTCCCCTGACCACGGCCCGGAATCAGCAGCTGTGCCCGGCGCTGATTCTGGGTCGTGGTCAATGCCCTGGGGTGTTTGTGCTGCGGCCGCATTGGCTGTGGCACCCGCCCATCTCCCAGGGGGCGGGTGGCCTAGGGAGTGTGGGGTGGGGGTGGGGCTGTGCAGCCGCATGTTGAGCCGTGCAGCCCCACCCCCTCCCCCGATTTCCCACTGGGATCAGCCGGTACGTCTGTTGGCTGTGCTGTTTTGATCCCGGTGGGGGATCAATAGGTGATTCCATCTGAAAATAACCAAAGAAGACTATAAAAAAGTATTTGATCATTAACCTTGCTTGACCCTGACCACTTGTGCATGGCTTATATATGAAGGGCAATGAGAACAATGAGTTGTGATGCGGTAAGATGTATGATAACTGACTTATGGTAGAAATGTACTGGTGAGATGTGATGGACTGAGACGAATGTTTATTGTTACTTTTCATATGGTTGTATATTGAAATATTTCTAAAACCAATAAAAGGTTACAATTTGTTTTTTGTTTTTTTTTAAAGGAAACATCACAGCGCCGGGTGATAACCAGATGTTTTGAGATGCGGATTCATAAGCCCTCAGCTATTGGGATCTTACTAGGTCTGTGTATCAAACCATTCATGTAGAAGTTGGAGAAGAAGGTGCATAAGGGGGATGCTCAGGGGAAAAGAGGGTCCAGATCATGGATTTGTGCCACGGACCTGTCCCTTATACTTGTGTGCATGCCCTCATCTCTTCTTCCTTATCCTGAGCTCAGTCTTTTTGGTGGGGGTAGGAACTGGATCCAGGAACTGGAAAGGGACCAAGTAAAAACTAGCCACGAGCCACATTCAACTCCCAGTCCTGAGATTGAGAACCTCAGCTCACCCCTGCTTTATTTAATTTATTTTTTTATTTATTTAGTCAAAATTGTATGCCACCCTTCCCACAGAGGACCAGGGCATCATCAATCATCATCATCATCATCATCATCATCATCATCATCATCATCATCGGGTAATTTCAGACATTACGAGATCACAGTGAACCACGGTGAATACCCACCTGTGGTCACTGTGTCTTGAACGTCTGTTTGGCGGCCGCCAGATGTTCGCCACGGTCAATCTGCACATGGGTCAATTTGAACCACGCTTCCCGGGCTAGCCGGGGGAATGTCCTGGGAAGCGTGGTCAAAGAGATCCCCAGCGGGGACCCAAAAAAAGTAACATCTGGCCAGGCGCCACGGCCTGGGATCACCTGCGGGGTCCCAGGCCGCGGCAAATCCAGCCCGATGCGGCGGCCTCATTGGCCCCGCCGCCCGCCCGTCACCCCGGAGGGTGGGTGGCGGGGTGCGTGGTGGGAGCGGGGGCATGCGGCCACACGTTGCGCTACGTGGCCCCGCCCCCTCCCAGATTCCCCACCGGGATCCCCCCAGCACGTCTGATACGGCGTGACGGGGTGATCCCGGCAGGGAATGAATTGGGTGATTTAGGTACGGGGCCAACAGGGCCTGTGACATCTGAAATCACCCATCATCATCATCATCATCATCCTCAAATATAAATCCCCTTAAAGTCCCACCCAGCCCTCCCCTACACGCCCTACCCAATCCCATCCAAACCGACCCCTGCCTGCCGAATCCCTGACCAAATAGAAAGGTCTTACATTGTTTCCAGAAGAACAGGCTCGGGCTGAGGCAGACCCCCAGGGTAAGGGAGTTCCATAATCATGGGGCAGCCACCAAGAATGCCTCCCTGCACAGCCTAGCTGTAAAAACATCTTGGAAAAATGGCACCTGCAAGACGATGCCCCCGGCTGACCTCAGGGTCATGAGGGGACATGAGGGAAGTAGTCTTTCAGATATGTGATGTTTAAGGCATCAAAGGGTGATACAGACATGATGCTGGCTCATTGGCAGCATGGACATGCTCCGGACAGGGTCAGGCTGCAGAACAAATGTGATGGTAACCAGGCCGACAGAAAGGGTCGACAGACACATGAACATGTAGCCAGCTGGCCCTTTCCCCCACTGCACCCTTCCACCATGATTGGTAAACATGATGGCCAATGACAGTCAGCCGTGGTGGACCCAATACAGGGCAGGTCATGGCAGGCCACAACTGACGTGATAGCCCACCGTGGCCTACTTTGCCCTGATTGGGTGACTTTAACCCAGGCTGTGATTCAGAGACTTTCCGGGGTCACAGACCGGACTAGTGGCTGACATTAGGTTTATGAAGGGGTCCTCTGTCCCCCCTGGTGTGTGCCTCCCTCTGTCCGCCTGCCTGACTCCCCTTTGTCGTGTGGGTGTGCTGCTTCATGTGTGTGTGTGTGTGTGTGTGTGCACTTCTCGTTTTGAAGTGCACGTGCCTTCCGTGTGGCCACTGTTTGTGAGCGCTGCTCGTGCTGCTGCTCCCTCCACCCCCTCCCTTCGTGTTTCCCTTCCCTGGGCGAGACCCTCCGCTGTCTTTGACTTCGTTTGCCCTCCGGTGGGCATGTTTGCATCCCCATAACCCCGGTGCCTTGTGGGGCTCCCACCACGGTTCTGACCACCACGTCACATCTGTTGGGTTCCCCCAGCCTCGGTTCACTCCGGTTGGCCGTGGGCGGTGGTGTCGCCCCTGTTACGTCTGTTGGGGCCGCGCAGCTCACCACGTCCCACGGTGATGCAATTGACACCGTGATGGGATTCACTGTAGTGAATCTCACCGCATCACGTCTGAAATCACCCATTGTCATCCAGTTCAAATCACATCCGCCAAAACAGATAATCACTGTGATTCGATTCTATCTCTGTTGGATATCCATTTTGTTATTTTTTGGCCCTTTTCACACAGACACTCTAACACTGATAAAATGTGTATTACATTTTCTTATACATGTTGCAGGGTGCTCATAGAGCACACCTTCAGGTTTGCAACATGTATAATAAAATGTAACACTCATTTTATCAGTGTTAGAGTGTCTGTGTGAAAAGGGCCTTTGTTATACAGTTAGTTGGTTATTTGCTTGTTTTGATACTATTAGCACTGTTGTGGATGCAAATTATCTGAAACAAGGTAACAATCTCTGAATAACCAAATATCTGTCTATGCAATAACTGAAGAGCTAAGCCACCCAAAAAATTGAAATGCAAATATCCATTTTAGTTGCATATATTGGATATTTGAAGTGCTATCCGAGAATGCAAATAATATTCACAAATTCGTTTAATAATATCCACTATTTGTTTCCACATTAGGGTTCCACCATCTTTCATCCCACCCCTCCATTGCTATCAATCATTAACTAGACAAGGCATTTCCAAACCAACTTCTGGAGATACTGGCACCTTATTTATACAAGCATTATTTATCAGCTATCACATCTATTAAAAAATCTCGTAATTTTGTGGATCCTCCTGAATTTAGGGTCAAAATACAGTACTCCCCACTTCTTTCCCTTCACACTATATTTGGCTGTCAATTGGCATTTTTAAATGAGAAAGGTGATAGGGGGTGGAGGGTGCAGAGCACCCACGCAGGTGGGATGTGTGGGGAGTGATTCAAACGGGCACTTCCCAGCATGGCTCCTGTAGCCACGGAGGCTGCTGCCACACACTCCCACTGTCAAGGACCACAGGGGAGGGGGAAGTGCTCTGGGCTGGCCTTTGTAAGTGACATATCCCAGGCATGAGCACTGGGGAACTCGGGCTCCCCAGCATGCCCTGCCAGGGATTGCAAAAGCAACTTCTCCCACCCACAGCGCCTATGAGCAGTGGACCCATCTTCTGGCTGACTGCTTGGCTCCTGCCATTCATATGGGCAGGGGCTCCATGGCCAGTAGGCCACCCATTGCCATGAATCCATTTGGCTTGCCTCACACGGCACACTCTGGCTTTCTCGGCAGTGCTCTTTGAGTGGCCAGGAATGGGTGCTCTATGGCTCACGGGAGCGCACATCCAGCCGCTCAACCTTCAGAAGGGTGGGCGAATCTATGGCTCCTGCGTGGCCACACGGGGTAGCATCTCATTTGAAAATACTCTATAGATCTCACCATAGTCTAGTATGTAAACACAAAAACAAGTCACCACATCTTGGGCAGTAAGGATTCGGGACTCCTCGGGCTCTGAGGACTTCATGCTCCTCCTATTTGTTGGGTATGGATTCTCCACCAGTGAAGTCAAGGGCCATTGCCTTTAGTGGTGGAGGACTGGTCCCTTTCAGTGCATGGACCTGACTTTTCTTTTACATACAAATAAGAACAGGAAATACAAATAGAAAATACAAATAGATAAAGAACTTCTGGTCTTTATATAAAAAAAGTTTTTACAATAAAAACAATAATTTGTTATTCATTTTTTTTTTGGAAATTTGTATATTTCATAAAAGAAAAATGAAAAGAATGGAAAAATCTCAAACATCATAAATTTAATCAAAAAGCCATTTGAAAGAAAGATGGAAAGAAGGGGTGGGGAGAGAATTCGCCTGCTTTACATATGAGAAAGTCTACAAAACACCAAATTGGTCCCCCATCTTTAGTGTTTACTGTTTACTGTATAATTTCCACATCACTCTAATTCCTTTTCAATAGCCCAGTCAATTCAGGTTGCCATAGACGATAATATCTAAGGCTTGCTCTTTAATGAATAGACAAAACCTCATCTGTCTTATTACCCTGCCCCATTAAATATAAATAAAATACTTTTTTCCAAATGCTTTAAATTAAATGTGGATGAGGACTGATCATATATATTGACCGCAGAAAGTATTGACATAATGGCAGGGAAATGCTGAGCTTCTTTCTTTTATGGGAAGAAAACTCTCTCTGGGTAGAAGCCAGGCTGTTTAGGTTCTGAACTTTTGCATTACAGTTCTGATGTATAACTTTAGAACACGTTGCTTTTAGTGTTGTTGCTGTGTTGGTCCCACAACATAGAAAAGCCAAAGTAGGAGAATGGCTTCCACCATGGATTGCATAGAAATAACGATAAGAGACTGCATAGAGATCGCAGTAAGAGATAAATTGGTGGGACTCCAGCGGAGACTTTCTTTGGGTGTTACAGACATAACAAAAACATCCTGTGACCCACTTTGCTCTGACCTGGCCTGAACCTCATCTGCATTTTGTTGGCCCAGATGCTGGCCCAGGATTGCCCTGGGCCATGTCAGCTAGGGATATTCAAACACCAGGGGGTTCAGGGTTCAGTCTGTTCAAGGTTCTGCTCCCTCAAAACAGTTCAGGTCCAGGCTGTTCGGCCTGAACCTGTTCGGTTTCACCAAACCTGTTCGGGGGGTAACCTGATTTTTGCTCCCCCCCTCCAGGCTGTGAGTGTGGAAGGGGCACCAGGGCTCACCCCCCAAGCCTGGTAAGTCAGTGGAGCCAGTACCGAAGCCCTGATGCCACCAGGTAGGTCGATCCCTGGTGTTGATGATGGCCTCAGTTTTCCCAGAAATGGGTACAACCCCCCTCTGCTGTATGACCAAAGGCCAACAAACTTGGACCCGGGGGGATTGAAAGGACAACCCCCAGACGTGGCCAAGGGCTGTAAAACATGGGGAAAAAGGCTTGAGAGCATAGCCCCCCATTATGAGCAAGAGCTTGTAAGACAGAGTAAGGATCAGGCCCAGCCACCATGGAACCCAGCAGAAAGTAGGTCGCTCATGTGAAATACCAGCCTGAACCTGGGGGAAGAGAGGAAAAAGGAAAACACCTAGAGTAAAGTATGGAGCCATTAAGAGGCATTTGTCCTATTCAGTAGAGCACCGATCACTGGAACTTGGAGCAGCNAGCTCCTTAGAGTGCATGCGGCAGTCGTCAGTGGTCATCACATAGCCAAAGTGCAGCATACCAAAGCTCAGGCACCGATAGGTATCTGGCCGGGTGGGATGGGAGCACAGGCTGCGCTGAACAATGGGCGAACACCACACATACACACCTGCCTGTGGAAATAGCAATGACTGCATGTGCACGCACAGGGAGGGGCAGAGCCCCGAGCCCCGGGGGCCTGCTCAGGGTACCCCTAATGTTGGACCATAGCCGGTACCTTGGGGTGGGGCACACAATCGAGTCATGTCAGTAAGGGACATCTGTGAGGCCGGGGTGTGTGTGTATGCACCTGTAGGAAAGAAAGCACTCGGACATGGTTAGGTGTGTTAATACCATTTATTGTGCTCCCCCATCCCCGTCCCAGACCCTGGTACACCCATGTGCCCCTGTCCACATCCCCCCTCTGACTCCCCTCAGTGGTCCCGGATGCCGCCTCCCCACCCCATCCCCTATGCTACCCTGCCCCTCCCCCATCCCCTCCTGCCCCTAGGCCATCCCAGTCCCCTGCCAACAGGATGGCCGAGGCTACCGACCCCCCCTCATCTGAAGTGGAGGAGGAGGTGCTGCCAGACAGAAGGTCCGGGGCCCCTGCCCATGCCTCCTGACCGCCACCCATGGGGGGTTCTTTTCTACACACCCCTGTGCCGCCTGCAGTCGTATTGGGGCCTGGCGGCCCTGCTGCTGGCATCCGAGCTGTGGGGGCACAGGTCCCCTGATCCACGGTCCCAGGTGCTGTTGGGGCAGCGGGGCTTGCGACGCCAGCAGGGCCAGTGGTACGGCCAGGGTGGTGGTGGAGGGGGAACGGATCTGGGTGCTGGCATGGCACCCAGCAGGACTGCTGCCAGTATGAAGGCACTCAAGGCCCTGGCCTGCAGGAGTCGGGACATGCCCTGCTCCAGTAAGCAGTCCAGTTTACGGCCAGGCTCCTCGGACCGGCGGTCCTGCCGGTTTGAGTGGGCCTGGAGTGCCTTCAATTGTCAGTCCATGTCCTGCTTCATCAGCTGCTGGTCCTTTCACATCTCCGCCAACAGCACCCGGTCCCTCCCCTCCACCTGTTTCAAGGCCCTTGTGGTCTCCTCCCCCAGCTGGTGGACTGCTTCCGTCATCTACTTGGTCTGCCACGTGCTGGTGGTGACCTGCTCCTGCATTATGTCCTCTTGGCACCTGCATGCCCACGCTCGGTGCTCCCACATCCTCTGGGCTGGCGGTACCAGCGGCTCCCGGCCGCGGCCCTCCCGTGCCCGGTGTGGCTCTGTAGAGTGATAGAGGGGTTGGTTTCACATGTGGGGTACCATTCCCCTGCCCCCCTCATTTCCCCGTACTCGGGATGCTCCTTCCCCCTGGGATGGGCACCTCTGGACCCTGTGCGGCTCCCTCTGCCCATGCCCCTTCCCAGCATCCGGGACCAGGGGGTCAGGGGATTGATGCCATCCCCTTCCACCCCCTGTGGCCTCCCTCCCCTTGTGGTCCCTGCGTGTGTCCTGCATTGCCCCTACCTGCTCCCTCCATGTCCATTCCCTCCGAGGCTGGTCAGTCTCTGGGGCTGGTGTCTGCCCAGTCCAGGGGTGGCATGCTGTGAGGTGCAGGGTGACTGTATCCTCCTCTCCCTCCAGCTCCTCTATGTCATCTGGGGTGTGCGTGCCCTCACCGGCGGTCAAGCTGGGGGTGTGCCGGGTGCACGTGCCTGAGGTCCCTGGCAGCTCCTCCGGGGCTTCTGTGCCCGGTGCCCGGCTGTGCTCTGGGCTCTCCGTCTGCAGGGGAGTGGGTGCTCATCCACGGGTCACTCCTCCTGTGCGCCCCCTCCTTCCGGGCGCCAGGCGACAATGGAGCCCTTGCGGTATAGCACCCGACTCAATGCATCCAGGTAGGGGGAGGCCCGTGTCACCCGCCCAGAGCGCCGGTTGTTGTCCATGATGTCCTTGAACCCCAATTTCAGTTCTTTAATTTTTGTCAAGCACTGTGTGGGTGTGCGGTCGTATCCGGCCTCCCCCATCTCCGTGCCTATCTGGGCGAACACCTGCTCATTCCAGGCATTGATCACCAGCTCACCCTGCATCTCAGGTGTCGCCCAGATAGTGATTAGCTCATGGGTCTCTTGTAGCCCCCACTGACCCCCCTGTGGTACCGGTGCCTGGGTTCCGGTCCCTCCACTGCCTCCTCCTCCTCCGCGGCCCCCGTCACCTGTCCCATGCTCCCTCCGGCCTCGGGGTCCTCCGGGGCACATGCCCTCTTGCTGGTCTGTTTGTGGGTACAATGGGGGCTGCTGGTTAGGCTCCTGGGTCTGAAATCACCCATTATTTGATATGATGGATATTTATGGATATTTGTTTCAGCTCTTTGGGACCTCAGCCAGCAGGCTGTACAGGAAGGCCCCAAATTTATCTTGCCAGACCTGTCAAAACCCTCTTCATAGGTGAGTGTGCAGCTCAACTCAGCTTCTGCAAGCTTTTGCGACGAGTGTATAGTATGGGATCTTCAGACCAGTCAGCACTTTCAAAAGTTGCACAGAACATTTTTAAATTGGCAACTGCAATCTGCAGTTTGAAATTTGGTATAACATTTAAAAGGGGTCATCAAAAAAGTGAATAACTGCCACTTCCCACTCTCTTGTTAAAAGTTCCCTCCTTTAATAACATTCCCTCTGACCCACCATGAGTAGAATAACTCACATGATCAAAGCGAGTTGTGCGGTTTCCAAAGAAGCACTTATTCTCTTTTCTGGAGTCTCTGAATCTTCTATCATATATGAATTATAAAACAAATTAGAATTTAACAAAGATTACTACTTCTCTCCCCTTTGACTCACTTGGCTCTATTTTTAATCCTCCAGAGGTTTTTCTTTTCACTCCTTTCACATTCCCTTGTTTCCTCCTCCCCCTCCCTCCCCCCCCGACAGCTACAGTTGTTATAACTCTCATAAGTTTCTTCAGGGACATGTCTCCTTCATTTCAGCTTTAGATTGATTCAGTTGTAAGGTACTGTGACAGTTAACTTCTTTTCTTGGTCCAAGTTCTCTTGGAGATTGTAACAGGCAGGTGCTGGGTGCCGCCGTTCCAGATAGCCAGCAAGGACTTGCTCTTTAAGAGAAAGTCCAGGCAGTGGATCCACAGGCGGCAGTGGTTTAAAATCAGTTGCCTGTAATTGACCAGAGAGCTGAGGCCGCAGAGAGACTGGCCAGCGGCAGATGCGGCCACACAGAAGAAGGCGCCAGACCTGGAAGTGGGTCCACATCTTGGGGCTCGGAGGAGGACGCAAAGGCAAGAGACTGGCAGAGAGCATTACAACAGAAGGCTGGGGCCAGCAAGGAGCCAAGAGGGAGCCACACTGAGGAAGGCGACTGCTGGTACGAGACTCAAGGAATTGTAATTGCCTGGAAGGGCTTGCATAGAAGATGCAGGGATGCTTTCTGAGCTTCCCGGAGGGGGAAACTTGATAGACAAACTCCTGTATGGATCAGGGATCCTGAAAGGGACCGAGTGAGACCCTGAGAGGGACTAAAACAACAGAGTATTGATGATCGGGGCTGTGACCCCGGAGTCTTATGACGGGCTGAGACCCTGATAGGGGCTGGGACCCTGGAGTGTTGATAGGGGCTGAGACCCTGAGAGGGGCTGTCACCCCGGAATGGTGTTATCCTGAGTGAGGGAAAGTTGTAAGGCCCAGAAAGGGGCCAGGGTGAGGCAATAAAGAAAATTTATATTTTGGGGAGCATTGTTGTTGTTTCCCGCCCCCCCAAAATGGATCCCCGGGAGGTGGAGACTGCTACAGCGACTGTCTGGCTGATCCCAAGTGAGGACAAGCCTGCGTGGCACACATGATGTGCTCGTGCAACTGCATGCACAATCCATGCACACCACATTACGGGGACTGTAAAATGTGAGCAGACCACGCAAAAATCACACGGAACCCGTGCATGCACACCTAACCTGTGCGCATGTGAGTTCTGGATCGTGCCTACGGTGCGAGCCTTTGATCAAGACCTGAAATGGCCTGTGGGTAGAGCTGAAATGAGTACACATCAAATTTCCAGTACCTGAATTGACCTGACAACATTGGGAACCAAACAGTACCCAGTTTTGACCCGATTCACATGCCCAGTGTCCCAGGATGTCAGCTCTTATACACATCTAGATGTGTATAAGAGACAGTTCGAACACTGATAAAATGAATGTTACATTTCATTATACATGTTGCAGACCTGAAGGTGTGCCCTATGAGCACCCTGCAACATGTATAAGAAAATGTAATACCCAATTTATCAGTGTTAGAGTGTCTGTGTGAAAAGGGCCAAAAAATAACAAAATGGATATCCAACAGAGATAGAATAGAATCACAATGATTATCTGTTTTGGCAGATGTGATTTGAACTGGATGACAATGGGTGATTTCAGACGTGATGCGGTGAGATTCACCACAGTAAATCCCACCCCAGTATCAATTGCATCACCGCAGGCCATGATGAGCTGCGTGGCCCCAACAGACGTGACAGGGATGGCACCACCACCCAGGGCCAACCAGAGTGAACCCGGGCTGGGGGAACCCAAGTGACGTGGTGAGATTCACCACAGTAAATCCCACCCCAGTATCAATTGCATCACCGCAGGCCATGATGAGCTGCGCGGCCCCAACAGACGTGACAGGGATGGCACCACCACCCGGGGCCAACCGGAGTGAACCCAGGCCGGGGGAACCCAAAAGACGTGACGGCAAGAACCGCAGTGTGAGCCCCACAAGGCACCAGGGTCGCGTGGATGCAAACATGGCCGCTTGAGGGCAAACGAAGCCACAGACAGCGGAGGGCCCTGCCCAGGGAAGGGAAACACAAAGGGAGGGGGTGAGGGAGCTGCAACGCCAGCAGCACTCGCAAACAGTGGCNGCTGATCCTGCTCAATCAGCTAGGAGAGGTAAACTACAGGTCCAGTTTCTTGCTTTTTCTTCCCCCCTGCAGAGCCTAACCCGCCACCCCCCTGGTCTTCAGTGTACTTTTACTTTCCCAGCCGCAGTCTGTGTTTTCTTTGTAGCCTTTGTTTTTACCCTTGGACACCTGGGAACCCCAGTTTAAGGCCATTAAGCTAATTCCCCCCTGAAGTTAAGGAACGGTAGATATTGGGTGGCTCTGTCCCCAGTAGCTATGAGGGGGAGGGGGTTCCTATCAACACAAGCTTACTTTCCCTTCTCTCGCATTCATTTGCATTTTTCCCTTCATGTATTCCATCAGCCAGACCTGGGCTGTGTTTTACTATTAGCCTGTATGCGTGTGTACCTTAGTTGAGTCCTTTTTCTTTTACTGTATAACCCAGTAAACCTCGCTTAGTTTTATTGGAGCATGTCTCTCTCTCTCTTTCTATTGGGGGAGGATACATAAACTGCCTGTAGCGCATACTGTCCTCAGCTTGATCCCTTGAACATGAGGGGATACCCTATTTTGACTAATTTTGCTAATTCCTCTAAATTTAAAGCTAGAGCAGATATTGGGGAACCAACCCCCCATTAATCTCACAAGACAGGGGGTCTCGTGTTAACACTGGGGTGGTTTTAATTTTTTTTGTTACCAGGCTGGGTGGGGGGGAGATGAGCCCTGGTGCCCTTTTGAATCACTCCCCACACATTCCACCTTTGTGGGTGCTCTGTACCCTCCATCCCCTATCACCTTTCTCATTTAAAAATGCCAATGGACAGCCAAATATAATGTGAAGGGAAAGAAGTGGGGAGTACTGTTTTTTGACCCTAAATTCAGGAGGATCCACAAAACTACGAGATATTTTAATTGATGTGATAGCTGATAAATAATGCTTGTATAAATAAAGTGCCAGTATCTCCAGAAGTTGGTTTGGAAATGCCTTGTCTAGTTAATGAGTGATGGCAATGGAGGGGTGGAATGAAAGATGGTGGGACCCTAATGTTGAAACAAATAGTGGATATTATTAAACAAATTTGCGGATATTATTTGCATTCTCGGATAGCACTTCAAATATCCAATATATGCAACTAAAATGGATATTTGCATTTTCAATTTTTTGGGTGGCTTAGCTCTTCAGTTATTGCATAGTCAGATATTTGGTTATTCAGAGATTGTTACCTTGTTTCAGATAATTTGCATCCACAACAGTGCTAACAGTATCAAAACAAGCAAATAACCAATTAACTGTATAACAAAGGCCCTTTTCACACAGACACTAACACTGATAAAATGAATGTTACATTTCATTATACATGTTGCAGACCTGAAGGTGTGCCCTATGAGCACCCTGCAACATGTATAAGAAAATGTAATACCCAATTTATCAGTGTTAGAGTGTCTGTGTGAAAAGGGCCAAAAAATAACAAAATGGATATCCAACAGAGATAGAATAGAATCACAATGATTATCTGTTTTGGCAGATGTGATTTGAACTGGATGACAATGGGTGATTTCAGACGTGATGCGGTGAGATTCACCACAGTAAATCCCACCCCAGTATCAATTGCATCACCGCAGGCCATGATGAGCTGCGTGGCCCCAACAGACGTGACAGGGATGGCACCACCACCCAGGGCCAACCAGAGTGAACCCGGGCTGGGGGAACCCAACAGAGGTGACGCGGTGGCCAGAACCGCGGTGGGAGCCCCACAAGGCACTGGGTTACACAGATGCAAACATGGCTGCCGGAGGGCAAATGATGCCAAAGACAGCGGAGGGCCTCACCCAGGGAAGGGAAACATGAAGGGAGGGGGTGGAGGGAGCATCAGCGTGAGCTAGGGCCGGGACTACCGGATTTTCCGGTATCCGATAATGCCGGTACTGGGCGTACCAGCATTATCGGATTCAACCCGATAATCCGGCCTGGTTACCGGATTCCGGGTACTGGATTTTTTTTTACATTGCGTCCATTCAAATGAATGGCCTCAATTTAAAAAACCCCACCAAAAACCTGCGTTTCCCTCCCTGAGTCGAGGCTGTGTGGGTGGAAGGAGAGACACCCCCCCACCCACGCTTCCCAGCCTGGATTAAAAAAAAAAATTCCCCTAAGTGTCTCCGCTGGTGGCCATCCCAGCAGCAGCCGGTAAGTATTAGTACCTGTACTGTATGATCCCTGGGGTGGGGGTTTAACAACCCACCCCCACCCCAGGGATCACCCTACTTCCAACAAGTTCCCACTCTGATCCTACCTTCCTTCCAGTTCCTTGAGCTCCGTGTGACAGCGGTGGTCCGGAGGCCTCAGCGCCGGCTGTGGCTGCCAGCTTCAGATGCTAGTAGGCTTTCCGGGGAAACCCGGAAGTTCCCCGGAAGGCCTACAGCATCTGAAGCCGGAATCCACAGCCGGCGCTGAGGCCTCTGGACTGCCGCCGCCACTCAGAGCTCAAGGAACTGGAAGGAAGGTAAGATCCCGGTGGGAACTTGTTGGAAGTAGGGTGATCCCTGGGTGTGTGTGTGTTAAACCCCTCCCCCAGGGATCATACAGTACAGGTACTAATACTTACTGGCTGCTGCTGGGATGGCCGCTGGTGCTGGGCCAGGTCTGGGTTGCTGGTAGAGACACTTAGGGGATTTTTTTAAAAAAAATCCAGACTGGGCAGGGTGGGTGGGGGGTGTCCCCCCTTCCACCCGCACAGCCTGGGAGGGGGAGTAGGGAGGAATTTTTTTATTCCATTGATTTCATGGGGACAGTGCCCCATTGAAATCAATGCAATAAATCCGGTACCTGTATACCGGATTTAATCCGGGAATCCAGTTTTTTGAAAAACTGGTATCCGGTAAATCCGGTAGCCGGTAATTGCCCTGGGGTCCCACCTCTAGTGATCACAAACAGCGGCTGCACGGAAGGCATGCGCATGTCAAAATGAGAAGCGCGCGCACGCACACATGAAGCAGCACACCCACACAACAAAGGGGAGCCAGACAGGGGGACAGATGGTAGCAGGCAGCTCCACGGGAGCGTGGATAGCCACGGGCACCCTGCACGCTGATGAAGTGGGACACGGCCACAGCAGGGCCACCCTCACACAGGCAGGTCACATATCCCGGGAAGGCACACACACAATGAGCGGAGGCCATCTCAGCAGGGATCCGCACTACTAGGGCCCCCAGCATGTCCAGTAAGCACCCTTCAGGGAAAGGGGAGAGCCCCAGCTCCTTAGAGTGCATGCGGCAGTCGTCAGTGGTCATCACATAGCCAAAGTGCAGCATACCAAAGCTCAGGCACCGATAGGTATCTGGCCGGGTGGGATGGGAGCACAGGCTGCGCTGAACAATGGGCGAACACCACACATACACACCTGCCTGTGGAAATAGCAATGACTGCATGTGCACGCACAGGGAGGGGCAGAGCCCCGAGCCCCGGGGGCCTGCTCAGGGTACCCCTAATGTTGGACCATAGCCGGTACCTTGGGGTGGGGCACACAATCGAGTCATGTCAGTAAGGGACATCTGTGAGGCCGGGGTGTGTGTGTATGCACCTGTAGGAAAGAAAGCACTCGGACATGGTTAGGTGTGTTAATACCATTTATTGTGCTCCCCCATCCCCGTCCCAGACCCTGGTACACCCATGTGCCCCTGTCCACATCCCCCCTCTGACTCCCCTCAGTGGTCCCGGATGCCGCCTCCCCACCCCATCCCCTATGCTACCCTGCCCCTCCCCCATCCCCTCCTGCCCCTAGGCCATCCCAGTCCCCTGCCAACAGGATGGCCGAGGCTACCGACCCCCCCTCATCTGAAGTGGAGGAGGAGGTGCTGCCAGACAGAAGGTCCGGGGCCCCTGCCCATGCCTCCTGACCGCCACCCATGGGGGGTTCTTTTCTACACACCCCTGTGCCGCCTGCAGTCGTATTGGGGCCTGGCGGCCCTGCTGCTGGCATCCGAGCTGTGGGGGCACAGGTCCCCTGATCCACGGTCCCAGGTGCTGTTGGGGCAGCGGGGCTTGCGACGCCAGCAGGGCCAGTGGTACGGCCAGGGTGGTGGTGGAGGGGGAACGGATCTGGGTGCTGGCATGGCACCCAGCAGGACTGCTGCCAGTATGAAGGCACTCAAGGCCCTGGCCTGCAGGAGTCGGGACATGCCCTGCTCCAGTAAGCAGTCCAGTTTACGGCCAGGCTCCTCGGACCGGCGGTCCTGCCGGTTTGAGTGGGCCTGGAGTGCCTTCAATTGTCAGTCCATGTCCTGCTTCATCAGCTGCTGGTCCTTTCACATCTCCGCCAACAGCACCCGGTCCCTCCCCTCCACCTGTTTCAAGGCCCTTGTGGTCTCCTCCCCCAGCTGGTGGACTGCTTCCGTCATCTACTTGGTCTGCCACGTGCTGGTGGTGACCTGCTCCTGCATTATGTCCTCTTGGCACCTGCATGCCCACGCTCGGTGCTCCCACATCCTCTGGGCTGGCGGTACCAGCGGCTCCCGGCCGCGGCCCTCCCGTGCCCGGTGTGGCTCTGTAGAGTGATAGAGGGGTTGGTTTCACATGTGGGGTACCATTCCCCTGCCCCCCTCATTTCCCCGTACTCGGGATGCTCCTTCCCCCTGGGATGGGCACCTCTGGACCCTGTGCGGCTCCCTCTGCCCATGCCCCTTCCCAGCATCCGGGACCAGGGGGTCAGGGGATTGATGCCATCCCCTTCCACCCCCTGTGGCCTCCCTCCCCTTGTGGTCCCTGCGTGTGTCCTGCATTGCCCCTACCTGCTCCCTCCATGTCCATTCCCTCCGAGGCTGGTCAGTCTCTGGGGCTGGTGTCTGCCCAGTCCAGGGGTGGCATGCCGTGAGGTGCAGGGTGACTGTATCCTCCTCTCCCTCCAGCTCCTCTATGTCATCTGGGGTGTGCGTGCCCTCACCGGCGGTCAAGCTGGGGGTGTGCCGGGTGCACGTGCCTGAGGTCCCTGGCAGCTCCTCCGGGGCTTCTGTGCCCGGTGCCCGGCTGTGCTCTGGGCTCTCCGTCTGCAGGGGAGTGGGTGCTCATCCACGGGTCACTCCTCCTGTGCGCCCCCTCCTTCCGGGCGCCAGGCGACAATGGAGCCCTTGCGGTATAGCACCCGACTCAATGCATCCAGGTAGGGGGAGGCCCGTGTCACCCGCCCAGAGCGCCGGTTGTTGTCCATGATGTCCTTGAACCCCAATTTCAGTTCTTTAATTTTTGTCAAGCACTGTGTGGGTGTGCGGTCGTATCCGGCCTCCCCCATCTCCGTGCCTATCTGGGCGAACACCTGCTCATTCCAGGCATTGATCACCAGCTCACCCTGCATCTCAGGTGTCGCCCAGATAGTGATTAGCTCATGGGTCTCTTGTAGCCCCCACTGACCCCCCTGTGGTACCGGTGCCTGGGTTCCGGTCCCTCCACTGCCTCCTCCTCCTCCGCGGCCCCCGTCACCTGTCCCATGCTCCCTCCGGCCTCGGGGTCCTCCGGGGCACATGCCCTCTTGCTGGTCTGTTTGTGGGTACAATGGGGGCTGCTGGTTAGGCTCCTGGGTCTGAAATCACCCATTATTTGATATGATGGATATTTATGGATATTTGTTTCAGCTCTTTGGGACCTCAGCCAGCAGGCTGTACAGGAAGGCCCCAAATTTATCTTGCCAGACCTGTCAAAACCCTCTTCATAGGTGAGTGTGCAGCTCAACTCAGCTTCTGCAAGCTTTTGCGACGAGTGTATAGTATGGGATCTTCAGACCAGTCAGCACTTTCAAAAGTTGCACAGAACATTTTTAAATTGGCAACTGCAATCTGCAGTTTGAAATTTGGTATAACATTTAAAAGGGGTCATCAAAAAAGTGAATAACTGCCACTTCCCACTCTCTTGTTAAAAGTTCCCTCCTTTAATAACATTCCCTCTGACCCACCATGAGTAGAATAACTCACATGATCAAAGCGAGTTGTGCGGTTTCCAAAGAAGCACTTATTCTCTTTTCTGGAGTCTCTGAATCTTCTATCATATATGAATTATAAAACAAATTAGAATTTAACAAAGATTACTACTTCTCTCCCCTTTGACTCACTTGGCTCTATTTTTAATCCTCCAGAGGTTTTTCTTTTCACTCCTTTCACATTCCCTTGTTTCCTCCTCCCCCTCCCTCCCCCCCCGACAGCTACAGTTGTTATAACTCTCATAAGTTTCTTCAGGGACATGTCTCCTTCATTTCAGCTTTAGATTGATTCAGTTGTAAGGTACTGTGACAGTTAACTTCTTTTCTTGGTCCAAGTTCTCTTGGAGATTGTAACAGGCAGGTGCTGGGTGCCGCCGTTCCAGATAGCCAGCAAGGACTTGCTCTTTAAGAGAAAGTCCAGGCAGTGGATCCACAGGCGGCAGTGGTTTAAAATCAGTTGCCTGTAATTGACCAGAGAGCTGAGGCCGCAGAGAGACTGGCCAGCGGCAGATGCGGCCACACAGAAGAAGGCGCCAGACCTGGAAGTGGGTCCACATCTTGGGGCTCGGAGGAGGACGCAAAGGCAAGAGACTGGCAGAGAGCATTACAACAGAAGGCTGGGGCCAGCAAGGAGCCAAGAGGGAGCCACACTGAGGAAGGCGACTGCTGGTACGAGACTCAAGGAATTGTAATTGCCTGGAAGGGCTTGCATAGAAGATGCAGGGATGCTTTCTGAGCTTCCCGGAGGGGGAAACTTGATAGACAAACTCCTGTATGGATCAGGGATCCTGAAAGGGACCGAGTGAGACCCTGAGAGGGACTAAAACAACAGAGTATTGATGATCGGGGCTGTGACCCCGGAGTCTTATGACGGGCTGAGACCCTGATAGGGGCTGGGACCCTGGAGTGTTGATAGGGGCTGAGACCCTGAGAGGGGCTGTCACCCCGGAATGGTGTTATCCTGAGTGAGGGAAAGTTGTAAGGCCCAGAAAGGGGCCAGGGTGAGGCAATAAAGAAAATTTATATTTTGGGGAGCATTGTTGTTGTTTCCCGCCCCCCCAAAATGGATCCCCGGGAGGTGGAGACTGCTACAGCGACTGTCTGGCTGATCCCAAGTGAGGACAAGCCTGCGTGGCACACATGATGTGCTCGTGCAACTGCATGCACAATCCATGCACACCACATTACGGGGACTGTAAAATGTGAGCAGACCACGCAAAAATCACACGGAACCCGTGCATGCACACCTAACCTGTGCGCATGTGAGTTCTGGATCGTGCCTACGGTGCGAGCCTTTGATCAAGACCTGAAATGGCCTGTGGGTAGAGCTGAAATGAGTACACATCAAATTTCCAGTACCTGAATTGACCTGACAACATTGGGAACCAAACAGTACCCAGTTTTGACCCGATTCACATGCCCAGTGTCCCAGGATGTCAGCTTCTGTTCCAGGAATATCGACTTCCAGTTCTGATTTTTCAACTTCGGTACCGATGTTTCAATTGACGACACCTTATTTTGTTGATTCCCATCCCAGAAAGTCAACCTACACTTATGATTTTTCAACTTCCAAACCTGATTTTTGGTTTTCCATCCCAATATACCAATTGGTAACCAGAATATCAGAACATTTGTATCAGAAATTACTGATTTTTCAGGTATCCAGGTTCCTGATTGGCAGTCAAGTAACCCATTGAGTGTCCGATACAGTACCTGAAAATGCAGATATTACCCACAGTCAACAAACCAGCTACCTATGTCATCTGCACCCATGGGTTTATTGTCCACAGGTATTATTTGCAGGAAGGGTGGGAATGCCAGAATGGAGGGTAGGACTCTCAGTGAGTGGTGGAGTTTGGGCATTAGGGGCTGGGTGGATGGGAATGAGAAAGGGGCATATGGGCATCTTGGAGAGGAGTGGGTCGGAGCACTGAGATGTGAAGGATTGGGGTACTGATATAATAAGGCATTTGAGGTTGTGGGTAGACTTGCTGTATTATAATGTGTACTTTATTTTACTGTAATATGAATATTGTTTATTTTTCCTTGTAATTCACTCTGAGCTCCAAGGGTTATAGGACAGGATAAAAATTTAAAATGTAATGGAACATAATTTCCAGGTTGCTCTTCAAAGTATCTTAAAAATATCTGCAACTGAAAAAAGATACTTGCATAATTATTTGCGGGGTGGGGAAGGGGATACAGGATGTGTTCTCACCTGTGGGAGCGGTGGCGGCGGCAGGAGGGGCGAGGGAAGACGCGGCAGTACAGAGGAGTCAGCTAACGGGAAAAGAGGCGGTGTGAACAGGGATCTGCCGTGGCTTCTTTTGTACATGTCAGGGTGCAAAATCCTGCCCTAACATGCGCGCAAGATGCTGCGGCAGATCCCCATTTGCATAAACTTTTTTCCCGTTGGCTGGTTCCTCCGCACTGCTGCGTCTTCCCTCGCCTCTCCCACTGCCGCCACTGCTGCCACAGGTGGGAACGCAGCCTGTTTCAGAATTATTTTTAGTTTATTTGGTTATTTTTGAACGTTTGGTATTTTGGTTCCAACTAGAGGTGAAATGAGCACCTGCAAAAATGAGTGTACATGCCGATGATGTCTGATCCCGATTTTTTCAACTTCCAGTCCTGATTTTTCAGTTTTCTGTCAATAAATAAATAAAAAATAAATAAGATAAATAGAGTTCAGTACCAGACATTACAGATTTTTAGCATATCGAGATACCCAATCATTAATCACATCGTCCTTCAAATACGTGATACGGTACTAAAAAATGTGGGTATTACCCATGGGTACCAAATTAGTTACTGATTTCAGCTCTAGTTACAACATTTTTTGTAATTGTGCATGCACAATAGTGCTAATATTGCTGAAATGGCAAAACTACCAAAATAACCAAACCAACCCAACCAACCCCCCGCCCCTGAAAAACTGAAAATTCAGCCTGAAATAACCAGAACAGATACCAAATGAAACACAAACAGATATTGGTAATTGCCCAATCCTCCATTTTCATTTTGAGTAGGGTATATTCAGAAGTTTTACCTACGTCTCTGGTTACTCATTTCAGCTCTGTTTTGAGCTTTACACAGCTCATCTTTGGAAGCTAATGTACGTTATTCCTTCTGCCTGAGGAAGAACTCTGTGTGACTCTCACCAGAAGACTATTTTTCAGCAAAAGGAATCCTCCTAACGGCTTTGTCTGTTACATCTTTCAATAGGTGACTGCATTCATTGATTAAATAATGATCAGAAACAAAACCATCCTCAATTTACTTCAGTTCCTCCTATTTGCAAGGCCTTCATGAAGCTTAAAGGCAAATTCGGTCCACATGTAAGCACCAGTGAACTAAGTGCATTGGCTTTGGCTTTTAATGTTTAATTAATGTTCGTAAAGCACTTTGTGATCCTTGGATTAAAGGAGTCATAATAGGACTGAATAAAGTGCCATTATTATTATCACTCTAATCCATAATATAATGTTAAGCACAGCAGAAGTGGCTCATTTATTATATGAGCTTATATTATGGTTGGAAACTAAACAGGATATATTTCCCTCCAGTGTAAAAACCCTTTATAATCACACACAGGGAGGATTTGGGTTTCAAGCAATGTCATGGCCTGTGCAATTTCCAAGGACATAATGCTGCAGCTTCTTAATAATGTAAGGGAAATGGATGAAACTTAAAACATACAAATACGGTAATTACAAACCTCCAAACATAATGATCTCATGTGCTCAAACTCTTAATTGGAGTGATATTTTAGTACAGTTCTTCCCGGAGCCATTTGTAAGGTACTTGATTCTGCCTTCCCTTCTCCTCTCAGAGACACATCTCCCACACAGAATTTCATTTTCTTTAATGATGCTGCAAAAAGGATGATGCGCGGTGAGCTCAGCAGCTCTGTCACATTAACATATAACTTACTCTCTTTATATCAACTACATGCTTGTTTTCTCAGAACTTCATTGAGGAAACTTGAAGACATATTTCCCAGCTTCAAACATGATATGAAGCTGTGGCTTAGCCTCTGCCCTTCATCCTCAAAGCCCTTCCCTTTATTTCCCCTTTTACTCTGAAGCACATATCCCTCCCCTTGTTGAAACTACTTCTGCTGCTGTTCACTCTCTTGCTAGGGATGTGCAAACACGGTTCGGAAGTTCGGAGTTTGGCCCGAACTCAGTCTGTTCAGATGATCAAATCCGAATCCAAACCCAAACCCAAACCGACTGATCCGAACCCCATACCAAACTCTGAAACGACCAAACAGTTCAGTCAGTCCGAATCAAGTTCGGATGGTTTGGGTGGGAAAAACGTGACTGGAAGGTAAAAACGTGACTGGGAGGGGGAGTCAGCTGAGGAGCAGACTTCCAGGCAACAGGGGTGGAGAGGCTTGGAGTAGCAGTCAGCCTGCTCAAACACCATCTCTTTTCTCCTTAGACCACTGGCTTCGCAAGCTGCGATTGGCCATGAGCTAGGCTGCACGGAGCCAATGGGGCTTGCGGTGAGTCAGGCACAGAAAGTAACAAAACTCGTTGCCCTCCCCTCTTCCCAACACCTTCTGAGCTAGTCACGGTTCCTGACAGCAGACATTTTCAGAAGGCTCCCTCTCCCAGCAGTTTTGTTCTCCTCAATCCATTGCCATCCTCCTATTTCACCCATCCAACCCATTTTCATCCATATTATCATTTATTTACATTATATTAGATAGTCAACATCCCTCGGGGAGGGCTGCAGCTGGTTTGGAAGCTGCAGCTGGTGCCGGGATGTCTCAAGGAGGCAGTGGTGCGATCCCTACTCAAGAAACCATCTTTGAACATTGATGCATTTGACAGTTCTCACCCAGTCTCTAAACTTCCCTTTTTAGGGAAGGTTATTGAACGGGTGGTGGCTCAGCCGCTTCAGGGGCACTTGGACTGGGTTAACTTTCTCGATCCCTCACAGTTGGGCTTTCGTCCAGGTTATAGCACAGAGACTGTGCTTGTGGCCTTGGCTGACGACCTCTCCCATGTGTTGTACTGGTGCGGTAGAACCCTGTTGATCCTGTTAGATCTCTTGGCAGCATTTGATCAACAGTAGTTGATCATGAGTTGTTGGTGCCTCGGCTGCGGGACTGGGCCGGGATTGGCGAGACTGTTCTTGAATGTTTCCACTCTTTCCTGGCTGGTAGAACCCAGCGTGTGGTGCTGGGGGAGTTTTCATCTTCCGCCCGGGGTCCAATGAAACCAAACCAATTGGTTGGATGGCAACCAATGGGCCAGGTGTATGTGGGCTCGGGGTTGCATCAGCCCTGGCTACGTCTTTCCCCACACGGTTCTGCTGTCCATGTGGCACGTGTGCATGTCTGAGCACATGCATTCAGAGCTTGCAGCACAAGTAGAGGTCAGCATAATTGGCCAATAGGATTGCACCCTTAGTCTTTTATTCTCCAGTCTCTTATACAATTATACATGCAGTTCTCCACTATATACAGCAACCCCCAAAGTCTCTGACATCCAATCAATGTCACAAGAACAGTCTCTGTGCCATGCCCCAAGTGAAAGTGGGATTGCGAGGGATCTAGAAAACTGATGTAGTCCAGGTACTCCCATTGCTGCTGAGCTACAACCCGTTTAATAACCTTCCCTAAGAAGGCAAGGTTAGAGACTGGCTGATAGTTGGCTATGGAGTCAGCATCAAGTGATGGTTTTTTGAGCAGAGACTACAGCACCAGCTCCTTGAGGCAGTCCGGCACTTTGCCCTCCTCTGGGGAGGTACTGACCATCCCAGCCAGCAACGGCCCCAACGTCTCCCGGCTGACTTTAACCAGCCAGGATGGGCATGGGTCCAGTTCACAAAAGGTGACTCTAGCAGCTCCCAGATCATCCCCCTCATCAGTGGGTGACACCGTCTGAAACTGATCCCACAAAATAGGACCAGATGGGGTTCTCCTAATACATTAGGAAAATCAGAGGTCCACAACCTGTGGTTCTCCTAATGCAATAAATGAAGCATCAAACCCACACTAAATGCGAGTGATTTTATCCATGATGTGCTCAACAAACATGTCACAGTGGGCACTGAACGAATACAGCTCCAGGCGGAGGGAGGCCAGACTGACCAGCCCCCTCACCACCCGGAAAAGCTCTGTTGGATGAGAGCTTAGTACCCAACCTGCTAAAAATGATTCAGGTACCGCAATTTCAACAGGTATACCTGCTCTAGTAGACAGGGCTGTGATGAGAGTAAGTGTTCCCATTCTGAAGGGAAATGCTGACCATTCGGGAGTGCTTGCAAGTGTCTGTTGGTACTTCGTCCATTTTTGGTGATTCTGCTTCTGCCTTTTTTCATCACTTTCCAGGACTTTTCATCGCTTTCCATCACTTTCTGGGAATTTTTGTTCTTTTGGGGGAGTTTATGATTCTTTTACTACAGTTTTACAACACTTTTATGGCAATTTCCAGTACTTCCCTGTTGCTTAGCTGGCACATTTTCATCTCCATAGCCCCTGGGAGTGTGCGTGGGGCACACATGGGGCTTTGGACCATCCTGTGGCAGCCCAATTTAACATGCAAAAAATATTAGGAAATTCCTAAAATAGCAGGAAATCCGGCTGCCTCGACCCATCCCCCCACTCACTGCAGCCAGTGTGAAAGCGGTCGAAGTGGAAAAGAGATGGTAAAGCCAACAGTGACTGGGGTTGCTACTGGCCCTTTAAGGGGTGAAACACTGAAGGACTAGCCACGCCCATCTCTGGAAATATAAGAGGAGATAAGCCAGAGAGGCTGCAGTCTGTGCCTGGATGTGGAAGAGTAAGGAGCTGCCTGGAGTTTTCTGGGCATGGTCCTGAAACCCTGCTGAAGAGAATAAGCAAGAGGATCCAGAAATACTGGAGTGCTGACCTGAAGGGACCTAAAGCATGAGAACTGTTAATGCACCCAGCCAGAGGACTTTCACTCGGGGCATGGCACTGAGACTGTTCTTGTGACATTGGTTGCATGGCAGAGACTTTGGGGGTTGCTGTATATAGTGGAGAACTACATATATGATTGTATAAGAGACTGGAGAATAAAAGACTAAGGGTGAAATCCTATTGGCCAATTATGCTGACGTCTACTTGTGCTGCAAGCTCTGAATAGGGCTGTAGCGGAATATCGCAGCGGTAGCTATTTCCGGCGGAAACAGTGTTTCCGCAATTAGTGGAATGGCATGGCAGAGGCTTTCATTCCGCGGTTTCATTCCGCGGTTCCGCGGTTCCGCTTATTTAATTCCGCAACTTAGTGGAATCGTGGAAACATGATATTTTCGCTATTTCCGCAATTCCGCCAGCGCCAAAAAATCGCGGAATAGTGGTTTTCCGCGATTTCCGCGATTTTTCCGCAATTCCGCGATTTGCAGAATTTCGGCGGAATTAGCGGAATATCCGCAGAAATGTCGCGGTGTGGTGCGGGCAATTCCAAAATAGCGGAATGGAATCACGGCGCGGTAAAAGCTGCTGCCGCATCAGCCCTAGCTCTGAATGCATGTGCTCAGGCATGCACACATGCCACATGGGCAGCAGAACTGTGTGGGGCAAAGGCGCAGCCAGGGCTGATGCGACCCTGAGCCCACATACACCTGGCCCGTGGGATGAAGCAGGTACAGTTCCTGCTCCATCCTGTGGGCCAGAGTGTGGGGGGGCTTGGAGGTCGCATCGGCACAGGCTACACCTTTGGCCCCTGTAGCTCTGCTGTCCACACAGCACACATTCCTGCCTGAGTATGCACTTTCTGGATCATGTCCTGTGCCTGCAGCAAGCTTATAAAATATAAACATTTTGTTTTTATTTTTCTTTCATTTTCATTTTCCATTGGTTTCAATGAAAAACACATTTTTGGCTGTACCTTTTTTTGTTTTTCATTGTATTTGCCTGAAACATAGAGGGATTATACCTTCCATAGAAGGCACTGAGTGTGCCAAATTCCAAAAAGATTGGATAAAGAAATCAAATTTTATAAGCAGTTGAATATATTATTTTGCAAAAATCTTCATATACATTCTTAACTGTAGCTTCTTTGCCTCACATTTAATATAGATGAAACTTCCCATATGTCTTCCAACTTTCAGAAGGATTGGATAAAAGTCCTGGTGGTATAAGCAATTAACTTATAAATTTATGTCTGACTGTAACATCTTTGTAGTCCAACCAGTGTACATGACATTTGGCAGGGCTGTACATCCCACTTTCACGATCATCTTTGCCAAATATCAGAAAGATGTGATAATGGGTCCCAATTTTATATGCCTGCACAGCATATGCAGAGAAGGAGCCTATACCAGGGATTCTATTGCATGTCACTGTGATATAAGATTGGTTTGTGATGCCAATTGGCCAGCAGAAATGTCAACCAAATATCCTCATTCTTTGCTGTGACCATCCCAACATATCTCCCCCGCTTGTTACAGGCAAGTCAGAAGCATCTGTTTAGGAAAGTGCCAACAGAAATTCTCTTATGTCCCGTCAATTTTGTCCCTTCTATGCCCGCCTGAGGGCCGCCCCCTATGCCCTCCTCAAAGTCACCACTGATTGGTCCTGTAAAGCTATAAGCATGCATTAATTGGCCAATGAATTGTGTCTGTCAGTCTTTTGGGTTGCTCCACATTATCCCTCCTATAGCCTCCCTCCCTCTGCCATGCCAGGTGCCTGCCCCTGACTGGCACTGTATGCGGTGCTTGCTATTTATCTGTTACAGAGGAAAATATATTTTCAAGTTAATATCTTATTCCATCAGGACCCTTTATCCAAATATTCAACCTTTCTGAAAATTGGCAGGAGTGCTAAGCTTGTGGAGGGACATATTATTGACAGGTTTCATGCAAATTGGCTGGAAGATAAAGATGTTGTAGCCATAAATATGTATGGAGCTTTTAAAAGATTCACAACATTAAATTGCACCCCTAGGGGACTGTACCTCATTACAGTGTGGAACACATAAATAGGGATCAGTTATTTATTTACTCTCTCTAAACAGTACTAGAACATGGGTTCTTATGTTGGGACAATACTGGAAAGGAGTGTGTCACAGGGGTAGGGTTGTTGGGGGAAAGTGGGAGGAGGAAGGGGAGTTCCACAACCACACTCCATGCGCTCCACCCAAACACACACCAGCCTGAGTCCTGCACCTGGAAGGGGTCTCTCAAGGAAGGAATGCCCATCAGGATAGTGTATGGATCAAGCGCCCTCAAGAGGGCAAGATCCCTATCATCATTGGGTGCCAAGCATTTGCAGGAAGACTCAGGCCCATTTCCCATTCACACTCCTTGTATAGCCCACACAATGAAGGAGGAGTAGGGGAGGTATGTGATATTCATGAGGGGTAACCAGGGAGGGATCCCAGGGTAGGAGCGGAGGGGGTTTGTCATGCCATGGCGGGGGGAGAACCAGGAAGGGACTGGTACTCTCACACACACTCAGCCAATCACCCAACCACTCTCAATGGGGGAATGGGGGAAGGAAACACAACTCTCTTTCTCTGTCTCTGGGTCCAAGGGAAGGGGAATACACAAGCAATATGATACATGTCAATGCACAAACAAAAGCCACAAACACTTAGCTCTCAGTTGGCTGATCTCTCCACAGCAATCACCAGCGCTGACTGAACTGCGGCGCTGGAATTTATCCCAGAGGCCCCGCCCCCTGTGTGCACCTTGAGATGCGCTGAACAACGCATGGGGGCGTGTCTTTCCCCATTGCATCTCTGGGCTTCGCCCCGCTGCCTCGTGTGCTTGGCGGGGGGGGGCTGATACCTGTTTTGCTGGGGGTCGGGGTCCTAGAGTCCGAGCTGATCCTACAGCTGGGGGCGCGTCCCATGACAGTGCCCCAGGAGTGGAACCCAGGTCAGTGGCTCGGATGTGGGGCCCTTGCACAGGCCACTGACAGGGAGTAGCAGCTCCTCTTCTTTTATTTTATTTATTTATTTATTTATTTATTTAAAAATTATATCCCGCCCCTCCTGCCCATAGGGCAGCCCGGGGCAGCGAACAACATTCAATAATTAAATTATTTTTTTAAAAAAACAATTTAAAATACAATACAATGAGGGGAACCCTCCCCAACCCTCACCCCCCACACCTACCCCTCACCAAAAGCCAGACGGAACAGCCAGGTCTTACATACACACCAAAACAGCAGGGGAGTGGGAGTCAACCGAGCCTCCTCTGGGAGCAAATTCCACAGCACAGGGGCAGCCATCGAAAAAGATCTAACATCAGTGGTCACCCGCCTCGCCCAGGGCACCTCCAAAAAGGCTCCCACGGACGATCTCAAGGGTCGCATGGGCACATGGGGAGTGATCCGGTCCTGCAGATAAGTAGGGCCCAGGCCATGAAGGGCTTTAAAGGTTAAAACCAGCACCTTGAACCTGGCCCGGTGCTTTCTAGGCAGCCAGTGCAGAGCCCGGAACACTGGTGTCATGTGCTCCCTGTGACCAGCCCCCATAACGAAATGGGCCGCAGCATTGTGCACCAGCTGCATCCTCCAGACCAGTTTCTCGGGCAGCCCCATGTAGAGCGCGTTGCAGTAAACTAGCCTCGAGGTGATGAACGCATGGATGACAGTGGTGAGGTCGGAGTCTGAGAGATATGTCTGAAGCCGCCGGACAAGATGTAACTGCCTGTGAGGGGACCCGGGGTTGCGGGGGAAAGGACCCACAGACTTGGCACTGCCCACACACTGAGCTTCCACTCAGCGAGTACTCTTGGGAGGGGGAGATGTCCACGCAGTTGCCCGTACAGAAAAAGCCCCCTCAGGTTGTAAGATGGCCGAGTGTCCTAACAAGGATGAGGTTGTATCATCATGGGGGCACGACACTCAGCAAGCAGCATGTACAACCCCCCCCCACACACTCCACAGGGGGATGAATCCATGCTTGCACCACTTTCACCCCCACTCACACCATGAAGGGGTAGCTCCCTGCGTGACTGGAGATCCGTGCGGGAAGGGGAAGCACCTTGGAGAGGAAGAGGGAAGATGAGGGAGAGCCCCCTGCACCCGGGTTGGGGAAGGGAAGGAAGGGACGGGGGAGACCACAAGACAGTTGGGTTAGTGCTCACCCTAAATACTCCTAATACCATGCTACAACCTTGTACCTTTCACCTACACAAGCATTCACCATTCACCCTCCGTTCACTACAACACTCTCACTCTCCACTAGGCTCCTTAATTGTTCAAACAGTCCACCAATTCGCAATGGGCCAGCTTCACAGCTTCACTGATCACCGGCACAGGAGGGACTGAGACTTTCCCTTAAGTTCTCTTAACCCCGCCCCCCACGTGCCTGCAGGCACGCAGAGCAGTGCAACGTCGGTCCCAGCTCCACCCCTCTGTTTTGTGATGGCATCGGGGCTACAGCTGATGCCAGGCCCGACATCTCTGTGTGAAGAGGGGTATCCCCATCCCCTGCATACCTTGGTGGTGTGTCCCTGCTTTTATTTTATTTATCAGATTTAAACCCCACCCCTCCAAAAATAGCTCGGGACGACTGGTGAGGGTGTTCCCTCCATGCGCCTGAGGTTTGTCCAAGCCCGGGGTTCCTTCCTATGCCCTTCCTTGTGGTGGGGATGCTGCGCAAGCCCTGCCAGTCGCTGTGCCCAGGTCCTGAGACTGCCAGAACACACTCCCTGCCACGGCCACAACCTGAGATTCCAGGCTGAGTCACGAATCGAGGCGCACACCCAGACTCCACACTTGAGAGACCATGGGAGGGCGAACCCCCACAACAAGAGGAGATTCAACCACCCCCGTGTCCCCCAAGTTGTCACCCACCAATATCATCTCCATCTTGTCAGGATTCAATTGCAGATGGCTCGACCTCATCCAAGCCCCCACAGCTGACAGGCACTGGGAAATAAGGAGACTGCATGGCCTGGGTCGATGGAAAAGGAGAGGTAGAGCTGAGTGTCATCAGCATACTGATGACACTGCATGCCCTGAAACCCTCTCACGATCTCCCCTAATGGCTGCATATAGATGTTAAACAAGAGGGGGGACAGAATGGCACCCTGTGGGACTCCACA
>QEPC01013902.1:264831-283095 GCA_003113815.1 Sphenodon punctatus | reverse complement strand
GCAGACTGCGAAGCCAGTGGTCTGAGGCGAAAAGGGATGGTGATTGGGCAGGCTGGCTGCTACTCCAAGCCTCTCCACCCCTGGTGCCTGGAAGTCTGCTCCTCAGCTGACTCCCCCTCCCTGTCACATTTTGCCTTCCAGTAACATGTTTTTGCCACCCGAACTCACCTGAATGTGATCTGAACTGACTGAACTGTTCAGTCATTTCAACATTCGGAATAGTTCAGTTCGGTCAGTTCATGTTCGGATTTGGGTTCGGGTTCAGTCATCCAAACAGGCCGAGTTCGGGCCAAACTCCAAACTTCCGAACCGCGTTCTCCCATCCCGATACCACACACATTGGGCTCATGTATCCCACACAAGTCCTCATCGATTGCACATGCCACAATGTCCCCATAATAGAGATGCACACAGTTTCTGCATGTGTGTGTACAGTGCATGGGGCTTGGGATCAGCCCCATGGTGTGAAATACACGAAATCCTCAGTTCTGTGTGTGGCGATGATCACAAAAGCTAACCATGTTAGAAATCATTCTGAAAGGGATAGAGAATAAAACTGAAAACATCATAATTCCTTTCTATAAATCTATGGTAAGACCGCACCTGAAATATTGTGTGCAGTCCTGGTCGCCCCATCTCAAAAAAAGACATAGTAGAACTAGAAAAGATACAGAGAAAGACAACAGAAATGATTAAGAGTATGGAAAATCTCCCATATGAAGAGAGGCTTGGTAGGTTGGGGCTCTTCAGCTGGGAGAAGAGACAATTGAGAGGGGATATGATAGAAGTTAATAAAATCATGAGTGGTGTGGAATATGTAAATAGGGAGTGGTTATTTACCTTCTCTGACAGTAATGAGACAAGGGGGTCCTCCATGAAATTAACTGGAGGCAGATTTTAAACAAATAAGATAAAGTATTTTTTCACTCAACACACAATTAACTTGTGGTATTTACTGCCAGAGGAAATTGTCAAGGTCAGTAGTGAAGCTACTTTTAAAAAGGGATTGGATAAGTTCTTGGAGGATAGGTCCATTAATAGCCTTTAGCCAAGCCGGTTTTGAGGAATGTAATCTCTTACCGTTGGGGGCTGGAACATCAGGAAATGGATTGCCTATTTTGACCTGTCGGGTACTTCTCCCAAGAGATAGAAATTGGTCACTGTCGGAGACAGGATGCTGGGCTTGACGGACCATTGGTCTGACCCAGTATGGCACGACTTATGTCTGTATGTTCTTATGAAACGCTTACACTAACTTATAACTCCTTTAGAGCATGTGAGTGAATCCTCCTCCCTCTCTGGTGTCCTGACATGCGTATTTCTGTCCCTGGAAGGGTGTTGAGCTGATTCAGATGGTTTGCCCCTGGAGGATGATAGAACCAGCATGGTTCCGGAATGCTCGGGGGGAAATACCCCTGACCTTGACGACCGTCTCATTGATGACCTCATTGTGCTGTGGAACACCTTGCTGACGTAGGCCATTGATCAAATGGCTCCTAGGTGCCCGCTGCCCAGGCGGCAGCTCCACAGACCTCCTTGGTTTTCCAAGGAATTGCAGTTGCTGAAGAGGGATGGGCGGTGGTTGGAGCAACGGTGGCATCGTTCGCGTGCTGATGCCGATAGATTGCAGCATAGAGCCAGTTTACGAGCCTATGCCGTATGTGGGCAGCAAAGAGGGAGTTCTTTGCTGCCCTCATAGCGTCCGCAAAATCCCGTCCAGTGGAGCTGTTCCAGGTAGTGCGGGGGCTGGTCAATCCGGCATCCCTCAATCTTGGAGTGGAGTCATCTACTGCCCGCTGCAACATGTTTGTGGATTATTTTGTTGACTAACTTTCTCGTATTCACCATGATTTCGATGCAGCATTTATTACACTAGGGAAACCAGAGGTTATGGAAGCCCCATCATGTCTGCTTTTCTGGGATCAGTTTCAGTCGGTGACGCCCACCGATGCAGTGGATGACGTTCTTGGGGTGGTCATGTCCACTTCTTGTGAATTAGACCCTTGCCCGTCCTGGCTGGTTAAGATCTTCTGGGAGACAATGGGGCCCTTGCTGGCTGGGGTGGTCAATGCCTCCCTGTGGGAGGGCAGAGTGCCGGGCTGTATCAAGGAGACAGTTGTGCGGCCTCTGCTCAGGAAAACCATCACTTGATGCTGAATCCCCTGCTAGTTATCAGCCTGTCTCTAACCTTCCCCTTTTAAGGAAGGTTACTGAATGGGTAGTGGCTTGGCAGCTGCAGGGACATCTTGATAGCATCAGTTTTCTTGATCCCTCTCATCCAGGCTATGGCACTGACACTGCACTTATGGCTTTGGTAGATGACCTGCATCGAGATATGGATTGGGGTCATTCAACCCTGCTGATCCTGTTAGATCTGTCAGCTGCGTTTGATACCGTTGCTCATGAGATGTTGGTGATGCACCTGTGGGACTGTAAAGGGGTGGGCGGGACTGTTCTTGAATGGTTCCACTTGTTCCTGACCGGAAGAACCCAGAGGGTGGTTCTCGGGGACTGTTTTTCATCATACCGAGACCTCTGATGTAGAGTGCTGCAGGGTTCTGTTCTGTCCCCTTTCCTGTTCAACATGTATATGCAGCCTCTCGGCGAGGTGATTAGGGGGTTCGGTGTACGGTGTCATCAATATACTGATGACACCCAACTGTACCTCTCTTTTTCAACAGACCCAGGCCTGGCAGTCTCGGTGCTTACTCTTTGTCTGGCAGCTGTGAGGGATTGGATGAGGGCTAATCGACTGTTACTGAATCCTGACAAGACAGAGGTGATGTTAGTGGGTAGGGTGATGGAATTGGGAGCCCCCATTATTGATGGGGGTCTGTCCTTCATTGATGTCCCAGGTATGGAGTTTAGGGGTGCTCCTCGATATGCAGCTCATCCTGGATCTCCAGGTGGAGGCTGTGGGGAGGAGTGCTTTCCGCCAGTTGCATCTAGTGCGATGACTTTGGCCGTTTGTTTCGGAATCTGACCTGGCCACAATCATCCATGCTTTCATCACCTCTCAACTAGACTATTGTAACGCGCTCTATGTGGGCTACCCATGGTGATGGCTCGGAAATTGCAGCTGGTGCAGAATACGGCGGCCTGTCTCCTAGTGGGACCATATTGCACCAGTGCTCCTCTCTCTGCACTGCCTGCTGGTGGTTTTCCGGGCCCGATTCAAGGTGTTGGTTTTAACCTATAAAGCCCTAAATAGTCTTGGCCCTGCCTATCCGCTAAACCGCCTCACTCCCCATGTCCTGGATTGGCCCCTCCAGGGATGCCCTGATCAAGGTCCCCCAAGTTTCTCGGTTGGCCACACAGGAGAGGGCGTTCTCGGTGGCCGCACCACACCTATGGAACTCCCTTCTGGTGGGTGCCCAGCTGGCCCCGGACCTACCTTCTTTTCGGAAAAGTTGTAAGACCTGGCTGTTCCACCAGGCATTTGGTGGGGGAGAGGTGTGATGGGTGGGGGGAGGGGGGTTGTGGTGTTTTTCATTTCCTGTTTGCTCCTTTAATGTATTTTAATTTTTTGGTTTTTCTGTTGTAAGCCACCCTGAGCTGCCTGTGGCAGGAGGGGTGGGGTAGTAAGTTTTTAAAATAAATAAAATAAATGTTAAAAGGAAGGGGGTTTTTTTTTAGTTTCTTTTTTTTTCAAAAAGATATTAACCGTAAAATTATTTATTAAATCACTGAACAAGTCCAATATGAACAAAACACTAAAGCAAGTGCTGCAATTAATGATGGGTTGATTTTAGAAACTGCCACTAAGCTGTGCATTTTTACGGAGTAGGAAAGGAAAAGTGTGCAAAAACTCTGATGAGCCATGCTTTTGCTATCTGCTAAATGCATTTCTAATTGTCTGAGTTTAATAATTGAAAATATGGACAGAGCTTGCAAATCTTGCTTTTATATCAAGGACAATTATGCCCAAGCATAGTTCAGGCTGAAGTTAAATGTGTTAAGTGCTCTTGGGACTGGCATGGATGTAAAATGTAGTTTTCTTGATCAGCAAATTAAGTTGTAGGTTGGAATGTATAACAAAAGGGCTGCCCACAGATTCCCAAAGACCCAGGCAGAATGTTACATCGGGACCCACCCCCAGACACAAATGGCCCTATATAACAGCTTACTATGCTTTCCCACATTACCTTCCAAAAGCTCCATAAGGATGGTGACCACATTGTGATAGGTGCAGATTTAAACATGCCTCTACAGCTAGACAGTAGGGGCTAGGGGGCTAGAACAGAAATGAAAAATCCCAGCAAGTGATGCTTCTGTAGGAAGCAGGGCATTTGCAAAGATTCACAAAAAACTTCCTGTTTTCACCATTTTCCATTATTTTTTTCAAGTTGAGTGGAGCTGCCATGGGCCGGTCTCAAGCCCTATATGGGCCCTGCATGCACCCCAGGGGCTGTGGGGACAAAAACATGCCAGCTAAGCACCAGGGAAGTGCTGGAAATTGTCATAAAAGTGCTGAAAAGGTGCCCTAAAACGTCATAGAATTCCCAGAAAGTGAACCCCCCCAAAATGCTATAAAATGACAAAAAGTCCTGGAAAGTGACAAAAATGATGGAAAATAATGGCGGAAGCGTGGAATCACTGGAGACTGATGAAGTACCAATGGACTCTCGCAAGCCCTCCCGAAAGTTGCTCTCATCTCAGCCCTAGTAGAGGACATTGTTTCCATTCTTCCCAATGGGAGTAAGAGTCCAGTAAATGCTGCTGTGCAATGGTATGGCACACTTGCCTTCCCTGAAGTTGTCTTCTTCTTTAGCACCTCATCTCTGAGCTAGAATAACCTAGTGGGTAAGGTGCTGGGCATGGACCTGGGAGTCAAGGGTTCAGATTTCATCTTAGGGGCAGATCCCATGCCCTGCGTATTCTGTAGGCAACCCATGCATGTACCCATGTGAATGCAAACCCCATGCACGTGCATTGGGAGTACATTATGCCACACACAACCTGCGCTGGTCCCACGTGGATTCCGTAAGAAGGCATTTTAGGATTGTGGACATCGTCATGAATTTACTGGATGGCCTTGGACAAGTCATTCTCTTTCATCCTCAGTTCCATATGTGTTAATTCACATCTCTTGAAACTGTAGTTCAATACCCCAAGGACCTACAAATAGCATCACTAGGTTAAAGAAAGATGGGGTAATTTCCTGGAGCACAGGTCCGTCCATTAATGGATATTAGCCAAGAAAATTGTTGGGCGATATCCCTGACTGTTTTTTCACTCTTGGTCTGAAACATCTAATGCTGGCCAACGTAAGAGATAATATTGGCAGGATGGAAATTGGCCTGATGAAGCACGGAAGAACTTATGGGGGTTGAGTAGCCCTTTTTAAGTGTGTGAAACTTTACTGGCAAAAGCTCTAAGGGTAAAACCCATTGATTCCAGTGAAGCCATGATTGTTCCCTAAATATGTAACGTTTGCATGTTGCCTTTATGGCATTTGATACCGCATGACCCAAGCCTTCTGCCTTGACTCTGCAGTACAACAGTGGTCAATGTGTGCCATCAGGGTTTGGCAATTTTCTTTCAACACAGAGAGTTAGTATTCCAGAAAAATAGACATGAGCTCTATAAACAAAATAACTCTGGAAGAAAATGACTCCACAATTGCATTTTTGTACTGAATCTAGCCTGATATAAAGATAAAGATCTTTTAGGGTTCTTTCTTTCTTTCTTTCTTTCTTTCTTTCTTTCTTCAGATCCAAAGGATTTAATAAAGCAAAACAAGCTGCATGCCAGAGAAGAAGAAGAAAAAAAATAAAATAACAAAAAATAAATCTGTAATTTGAAACCACAGGCAAAAAATAGCCATGAAATTAAGAAGCGTTTCTAGCAATGAATATATGCAATTATGGGAGAGTAATACTGAATGGCTGAACTGAAAGACTAGATGAAAGTAATAAAGGATACTGTGAAGTGTATGAATTGGGAGAGTGGAGGTAAATACAGCAGAAGTATCTGGAAGGCTTGAAATTTGGAAAAATTATCATTATAACTGGGAAAAAAAGGATTCTCTCTGATCTCTGAATTTAAAAAAAAAGACTTACAAAGACCACACAGAGAGAACTTTTCAGAGACACCAATAGTTTTCAGGCACCTCATTTTCACTGAAACTCAATGCAGGGAAGTCCCCGTGCTCAGCTGTGCAGCTCGCAGGCAGGAGTAAGCGAAGGGAGCAGGGAGCAGGAAGTAGCGACCGGAAGTGCAGGAGCCCTAGTTCGGTGTTGAGGTCAGTCAGCTCAGGGACCATAGGTGCCGGGACTGGCTGCTGCGAACTCCCCCACAAACACACACACATTGCCAAACTGCTATTGGGTGGTGTGAGGGAGGCTTTGGAACTGACAACAGCCAGCTGGGAGAACTGAGGAGGGATCCCGTCCCCAGTGGTCCCAGCTGGTGCTTGTACGTTTTGTTTTGTCCTTACTCATTTTTTTGCTCACCTAGAACTTGGCGACAAGCACATCCCAATGCTTGGTTTGTCCCAGAATAGAATGAAGACTGGGATTTTGATGAGATTACATGGTTTATTGAGATCTCATTTCAGCCTTACTCTGGTATCATAGTGTTATGGGCTACTTCTCCTTGCACAGTGCCCCTTCCACCCACTTGGGTACTGAAGTATGCTGTGTGATGGAGATCAGAAAAATGGGGATTTGTGGCCACAGTTCTGCAGCAGGTATTAGCAGAACTCTGCAGAGATGAATCCCAATAGATTTCTCTTCCAATCTTCAAATTCCTCCTGAAAATCTATCTCTTCCATCAGACTTTCCCTAACTCGTCATCCCCATAAATACATCACAGATGCCTTGTCTCCTATCCTTCACTCGGGGTTCCTGTCTTCTCTTTAAGAGAGAAAAGAAAGGGCACCTGCAATTTCTCAAATTCATGAATGTATTCCATTCCCGTTAAAGCTAAAACGAGTACCCACAAAAACTGGTGAATTCAATGACTTTCCAGTACCTGAATTGACCCAACAACATTAGGTACCGATCAGTGTCTGATTGCAACCCAATTCAGACACCGGATGTCCTGGAATGCTGACATCTGGTCCTGGAATACAGACATATGATAAACAGTTTTTGACTTCTGTATCGATATTTTGAGAGTGTTCAATCTCGGAAAGTCACCTGTCGGTCCTGAAAATGCAACTTCTGGTCCTGAAAATTGATTTCTGGTCCAGATTTTTAAAACTCCCATCCCAATATTTCTGTTTTCCAACTTGATAATAAAAATTTAATATCAGAAGTTTCCTCTAGGTTCCCAGTCGGTGTCCGAGTAACCCATTGGGTATCTGATGTGGTACCCCCACAATACTGATATTACCCATGGGCACTAAAATAAGTACTCATTTCAGCTCTAATCCTTGTCTCTCCATATGTTCCCCTCTCCCTTGCCTCTTCTAGACTGTAAGCCCCTTTCAGGTCAGTACTTCTGGGTGATTTCAGACGTGACGAGATCACGCTGAACCACACTGAACCACGGTGAACCCCGCGGCGGGGCGAAAGGCCCCTGCACGTGTGACCCCGGCGGGGAACGAAGACGTTTGTTACGGTACGGGGCCAAAGGGCCCCGTAATGTCTGAAAGTACCCTCTGTCTAAATTACAATTGTACAACAGCAGGTACATTGCTTGCAGTGTACAACAAAACAACAACAACAAACAACAAATACATTTCCAAAGGCAGAGTTGCTGAAAGCCTATTTTATTTCACTCTTCATAAAAAAAGGTAATGTGTCACCAGACTGGTGAAGTCACATAGAGATTTGGAGAAGGTAAACAAATCAGAATAAGAGCCTGTTCAATATTATTTGACTAATCTAAATGAGTAAAGGTCAGCAGGCCCTTGCAAAATACACTGTAGGGTAAATTAGACGATTTCTTGTTTTTATGAGTATTAATTTCAGCTCCCAGTTACAGCTTTCATGCTGGACTGATCCAGTCTTAAATATCTTCTGATTCTGTTGCCACACCGTAAATGGCAACATTTAATCTGCATTTTTAAAAAAAAATCTTTTAGATAAAGCTAAATTCTGAAGCAGAGCATTTTGAAGCTCAGTTTTTCAACTGACTAGTCCACCAGCTGTTGAGTGTGAGCAGAGCTTTCTATTTTTAAGAACATGTCTCAATAATCATCCTCCTCGCCTGGATTTGGTATGTTCTGAGTAGGTACTCATCAACTAGCACAGGAGTTCTTATTAAGCCATAGCTGGCTTTTTTATTCATTTCACTGAATACGGCTCTCATGAATGGGTTTCAATTCAATCCAATTTGTCAGTGCAATTTAGTCTGTTCAGTGCAAATCAGAGAGTTTTAATTGTCTGTGGAGGGTGTGGGAGCTGTGGGAAGAGAAGGGGCTGCTTTCTGGTTGTGCTGAGAGTTTTAATTGAATCCAATTAGACATAAATCTATAGAAGTCAGTTCAAACTAATTGGCCTCCCATATAAATCAATGTTTCAATTAAAATCAATGAGTAGCTTCGTTATTCTAATGACTGACCTGCTCCTCTCTTCAGACGTTAGGAAATCTGCTTCTGCATAGTTCGACTGTATAACATGTGCAGAGAGTCTTTTTCCTTCCAGGGGATGTGTATACCAAAGAGGCAATAAAGAACGTTTCGAGAGAGAAAACATAAGTGGATAACATTTTCCTGAAATACTCATCCTGGGACTCTCACCATGAGCATATAGGCTCCGCTCTGTCGTCCTCTCCTTACCCATCCCATCCTCTTAGGATGGGAAACCTACCTCTTCCATCAGGCTTCTGCTTCCTCACTAGAGCTAAAACAAGTACCCTTCAAATCAGGCATCCCGATCCCCATCTAGTATGCACTAGCCAATTTGCCATTTGCGGGTTGAGCAATAGGCACTAGGGTTGTGCATTCATATTGTTTACTCTTATTTATGATAATGAATAGACCCCCATTTGTTTTTGTAGATAAGAATACAAAAACGGATGACTAAGCAAACAATTGTCATTCGCTTTTATTTTTAAAAAAATGTAAAATAAAATATATATTTAAAACCGTGTATGCCCAAAATGGCCATCTGAGCCATTCATACGCAGCTCTTTTCCAAAACGTTGCTGATTTTACCAGCACCATTTTGGAAAGGGGTAGCTGTTCTGTGCATATAGAATGGCTGCCCTTTTCCAAAATGGTGTCATCGCTTCTGGAACCATTTTGGGAAAGGGCAGCATGGGAAGAATGGGCCGGTGGCCATTTCTCACGTTTATTTATTTATTTATTTTAATTTAAAACAGAATTAAAATTAAAAATCACTCCACATGTGTAAATGGCCTCCAGACCATTCTGTGCATTCACACCCTTTTCCAAAATGGTGCTGACGCTGTTGGTGATATTTTGAAAAAAAAGGACCATGCATGAGCAGAACAGCCCTGGAGGCTATTTTGCACATGCTCTGTGTCTTTGTTTTTTTGGAAAAAATATATGTTTTAATAACTTTTCAGACAAAAAAACCAAACCCTCCCCACCCTTAAAATGAATGGTTTTCATGAAATAAAAATGTAAAAAAACCACCAAAAACCTAATGGTGTGGCTTCTGCACACCTCTAATAGGCACTACTCATTTAGGACACAAGGAGTAGACGTTTTGCAATTCAAATGGGTAAAAACACATGTATGTGTATAAATGCCCACTAATTGTTGTTATTATTTATTTAAGCGTCTATCCCACCCATCCTAAGACTGGCTTGCAAAAATTAAATCTAAACATAACATATAAAAAACTTACATAGAAATGTATACAAAAGAATGGAAACATGATTGTAAACTCTCGGGCAGGGACCGTGTCTATCTTATTCTCTGTAAAGTGCCAGGTACATCGCTGGTGCTATATAAATGCTATATAAATGAGACCCTGTTGTCTCGTTGCTATCCCAGTGTCTGGAGGCCGTGGCGGAATGGATGTGGCAGAGCAGACTGAGGCTCAACCCAGGTAAGATGGAGGTGATGTTGGTGGGGAGAGCGAGGGAGGTAGTGGCCTGGCCCCCCTGATTTGGGGAGTTTGCCCTCCTATAGCTCAGCAGGTCTGGAGTCTGGGGGTGATATTGGACTCAGATCTCTTCCTGGAGCAGCAGGTGGAGGCAGTTGCAAAGGTTGCTTTCTGCCAGTTACATCTGGTGTGGAGGCTGCATCCATTCATCTCCGGCCGGGACCTGGCCTCCCTCATCCATGCCTTCGTCACCTCGAGGCTGGACTACTGCAACGCACTCTACATGGGGCTGCCCTTGTTCCTGGTTCGGAGGCTGCAGCTAGTGCAGAATGCGGCGGCCCGGCTCCTTTCGGGGACAGGTCATCGGGAGCACATAACACCTGTGCTCCGGACTCTGCACTGGCTGCCAATAGTGTGCCGAGCTAGGCTCAGGGACCGTCTCACCCTCTGCGCCCCAGAGCAGCTCCTTCGGTCTGCTGGGGGTGCCTTCTTGGAGGTCCCCCGTGTTAAACGGGGGGCTAAAATGGATAGGGCATGCTCGGTGGCCGGGCCGCGCCTTTGGAACTCCCTTCCAGAGGAAGCCTGCCTGGCCCCAAGTCTGTTGTCATTCCGGCACAGTTGCAAAACCTCGCTGTTTTCCCAAGTCTTTGGGGAGGGGGGAGGGGGGTTGATGGGTTTTTTCCCCTACCCTTTTTTGTTTTAATGTTCCCGGGCATTGTTTAATATTTTATAGTATATGTTGATGTTTTAAATGTTTTATATGTATTTTATGTTTTATTGTGTAAGCCACCCTGAGCTGTTAGCAGGAAGGGTGGGGTAGAAACTCAGAAATAAATAAATAAATAAATAAATAAATAATAATAATAATAATAATAATAAAAATAATAATAATAATAATATAATATTGTTTTTATTGATTTAAAGTTGTGTTGTATATTTTATTCTATGTTCTTATATTGTACGACACCCTGAGCTGCCTTTGGGAAGAGGGGGCGGGATAGTCAATTCTGCAATCAAATAAATATACAAAAATACAAAAAAATCCTCCACCCAAACTCCCAACCCACCCAAAACCGTCCAAAAGACCCACCCAATCCCACCTTCCCATTCTCCACATCCAGCTCACACTCCTACCCCAAACCCATGTACTAACCCCACCATCACCTATCTGCACCCACCAAATACCTTTTCAAAAAGAAAAGTCTTACACCACCTCTGGAAGAAACTCAGGCTCGGGCTCAAATGAACTTCTGGGGGAAGGGAGTTCCATAGTATTGTTGCAGCCACCGCGAGAACATCCCCCTGCGAGCCCTCACCGTACGAACAAGACTAATGGATGGTACCCACAGGATGGCACTCCCGGCCAAGCGCAGGGGCTTCAGTGGGGCATGGAAGGATGGGACATCTTTCAGATATGTGGCGCCAAGGCCATTTATTTATTTATTTATTTATTTTATTTATTTATATAATTATTTCTATCCCGTCCCTCTCACTAAAGCAAGTCAAGGTGGCTCACAGTCACATAGAAACAATAAAATATAGCAGTTACCATAAAAATATATGAACAAAAATCAATACAAGAATATAAAACCATATAGACATCATAAAATCCCAGTAATCTGTGCACATAATCCAATCCTTAACCTATTCAACCCACCCCTCACCAAATGTCTGGTGGAAGAGCCAGGCCCTACAGCTTCGTCGGAAGGCAAGGAGGTTTGGGCTGCGGCAGACCTTTGCCGGGGACGGGTGCGGGGGGGGGTGCGGGGGGCATTCCAAAGCAATGGCCTGGTTGCCAAGAACGCCCTCCTGTCCGTTCAGAACCGTCGGAAACGTGGGACCTTCAGGAGGCTGCTCCCGTACGACTGCAGGGGCTGCCCAGGGGTTGAGGCATTCCATCTGGTAAGCAGGGCCCGGACAGTTTAGGGTTAAAACCAGCACCTTGAATCAGGCCTGGAAGACAATAGGCAGCCAGTGCAGTGCTCAGAGCATGAGTGCAATGTGCTTTAGGGCTTTACAGGTCAAAACCAGCATCTTGAATTGTGCCAATAAAGCTATAGGAAGCCAGTGCAGACTTTGAAGCACTGGTGTAATGTGCTCCTGGTGCCCCTCTCCCCAAAGAAGGCAAACCACTGCATTCTGCCGCAGCTGCAGGTTCTGAAAAGTCAACAAGGGCAGATCCATGTGGAGTGCATTGCAATAATTGAGCCTTGAGGTGATGAAAGCATGGATGACGGTGGCCAGATCCGAATCTGAAAGAAAAAGCTGCCGTCTTCTCACCAGATGGAGTTGGTGAAAAGTGCTCCTGGCCACCGCCACAACCTGACAATTGGAGCAAGGAGTCCAGAAACACTCCAAGGCTGTGAACCTGACTGACCAGATTGGGACAGACTCCAATAACAACAAGAGTCCCAATCCCCTCCAGGTCACAAGGCCAGCCAGCCTTCATTGCCTCAGTCTTGTCTGGACTCAGCCTCAATTGGTTCATCCTCATCCAGTCCCCAACAGCAGCCATGCATCAGGTAAGCATATAGACTGCAGAGCCTGGATTGGATGAAAACAAGAGGTAGAACTGGGTGGCATCAGCATACTGATGGCACTTGATGCCAAACCTCCAAATAACCTCACCAGCAGCCTCAGATACACATTGAACAAGAGGGGAGACAGAATAGAATCCTGCGGGACCCAAAAGGGGAGGTCCCGAGTGGATGATGAGCAATCATCCATCACCACTCTCTAGGACTTCCCCAACAGAAAGGCGCAGAACCACTCAAGAATGGTCCCATTCATCCCCACCAGATCCCGCAGTCATGTCAACACCTCATGATCAACTGTATCTAAGGCCACCTGTCAAGCTCCAGGCACAGGTGGAGGCACGTCCAGTGGAGCTTTTCTGGGTGGTGAAAGGTTTGGTCACTCCTGCCAGTCTCCGTCTGGACCTGGAGCAATCCAGTGACCGCTGTGACTGGTTTATCGAGTACTTTGTAGATAAGATCACTCGCATCCGCCACGATTTCGGTCCCGCAGTTATTGCAGAGGATCATCTTGGGGCTATGGATGCCCTGTCCTGTCCTGTTTTGTAGGATCGGTTTCAGATGGTATCACCTGCCAATGTGGAGTCCTTGTTGGGGTCTGTTCATGCCACCACTTGTGAACAAGATCCTTGCCCGTCCTGGCTGGTGAAAGCCAACCAGGAGACGCTACGACCATTGCGGGCTGAAGTGGTTAGTGCCTCCCTTCAGGAGGGCAGGGTGCCTGAATGCCTGAAGGAGGCTGTGGTTAGGCCCCTGCTCAAGAAACCATCTCTTGATGCTGATGCTCCTGTCAGTTATCGGCCGGTTCCTAACCTTCCCTTTTTAGGGAAGGTTATTGAACGGGCTGTGGCACGGCAGCTCCAAGAACACCTGGACCGCACCGGTTTCCTTGACGATTCTCAGTCTGAGTTTCAGCCTGGGTACGGTATGGAGACTGCATGGTGGCCTTGGTTGACGATCTCCATCTGGCATTGGACCAGGGTCATCAGACCTTACTGGTCCTACTAGACCTTTCAACTGCGTTCGACACAGTTGATCATGAGGTGTTGATGACTTGCCTGTGGGACCATGCCGGGATTGGTGGGATGGTCTTGGACTGGTTTCATACATTCCTGGCCGGGAGAACTCACCGGGTGGTCTTGGGGGAGTGTATGTCTTCCCCCCAGGACCTCATATGTGGAGTCCCACAGGGTGCCATTCTGTCCCTCCTCTTGTTTAACATCTATATGCAGCTGTTAGGGGAGATCGTGAGAGGTTTCAGGGCATGCAGTGTCATGAGTATGCTGATGACACTGCATGCTGATGACACTGTATGCTGATGACACTCAGCTCTACCTCTCTTTTTCCATCGACCCAGGCTATGCAGTCTTTTTATTTTCCCAGTGCCTGTCGGCTGTGAGGGCTTGGATGAGGTTGAGCCTTCTTCAGATGAATCCTGACAAGATGGAGGTGATGTTGGTGGGTGAGGGCCTGGGGGACCTGGGAGTGGTTGAATCTCCTCTGGGGGGGCGGTTCTCCTTCCCATGGTCTCAGAGGTATGGAGTCTGGGTGTGCTCCTTGATTCACGGCTCAGCCTGGAATCTCAGGTTGTGGCCGCGGCAGTTACATCTTGTCCGGCGGCTTCAGCTGTATCTCTCAGACTCTGACCTCACCACTGTCATCCATGCCTTCATCACCTTGAGGCTGGATTACTGCAATGCGCTCTATGTGGGGCCGCCCAAGAAGCTTGGCCAGAGGCTGCAGATGGTGCAGAATGTTGTGGCTCATCTCCTTAAGGGGCGGGCTGCAGTGAGCATATGACACCTGTGCTCCAGGCTCTGCACAGCTGCCTATAAAAGCACCGGGCTAGGTTCAAGGTGCTGTTTTTGACCTTTAAAGTCCTTCATGGCCTGGGCTCTGTCTATCTGCAGGATCACCTCACTCCCCATGTGCCCGTGCGACCCCTGAGATTGTCTGTGGGGGCCTTTTTGAAGGTTCCCCAGGCAAGATGGGTAGACCCTGATGTGAGATCTTTTTTGGTGGCTGCCCCATGCTGTGGAATTTGCTCCCGAGGAGGCTCCGTTGGCCCCCACCCTCCTGTCATTTTGATGTTTGTGTAAGACTTGGATGTTTCGCCAGGCTGTTGGCGTTGGGGAGGGGTAGGGTGCAGGTGGGGTTTGGGAGGGAAGGTGAGTTGTATGATTTGTTTTAAAATTTGTTGACATGTTTTTTATTGTTAAATCTTTTGTGTTGTTCGCCGCCCCGAGCTGCCTTTGGACAGGAGGGGCGGGATACACGTTTAAAATAAATAAATAAATAAATTAAATAAAGTATATTGGTTTATATAAAGAGTTTACAGTAGAAGTGCAACTGGCCCCCCCAAAAAAACAGGCACCTTGGCAAAATTGGGGTACCCTACACGATCCATCTGTGTTCGGACATCAATCAGAAACCAAACATGACCCAACAGGGTACCCACACACTCCCTTTTTTAGCTTAGCTTGAGCAGTGGTTGGGGAAAGCATCAGCAGCTGGGTGAGTGAGCCCAGAGAGCCTGTGGGTTTTTTGGGGGGGCATCCACGGCCGGCTGGCTCACTGGGTGACAATTGTCATGAATATGCAAGTATTATCAATGAGGAGGGTTGAAATTAATGGTGTGAATTAGGGACCCATGTTGTTGTTGTTTTTATTTTATTTTTTCATTTTCATAAATATCAAAATTACATTTTCAGTTTTTTGTTTTATTTTCGATTTCCATTGTTTTCAATGGAAAACACATCTTTGGCTGTAACTATTTTATTTTTCATGATATTTGGATGAATCCTAGAATAAATATATCAACAATGGAAGGCATTATATGTACCAAATTTCAGAAATATTGGGTAAATGAATTTGATTTTATAAGCAGTTGAATTATGTTATTTTGCAAAAATGTGCATATACATTCCTGGCTGTAACTTCTTTGTCTCCCATCTAATGTGGATGAAACTTGGCAGGTTTATACCTCGTCCACTATCTGTGCCAACATTCAGAAGGATTGGATAAAGGGTTCAGGTGTTATAATCAATTAAATTATAAACGTATGTCTGACTGTAAAATCTGTGTAGTCCAACCAGTGTACATGAAATTTGGCAGATATATAAATCATACCTTCAGAATTATCGCTGCCAATGATCAGAAAGATGTGATAAAGGGTCCCAATTTTATATGCCTGCACAGCATATGCAGAGAATGAACCTATGCCAGTGATTCTCTTACTTGTCACTGTTGTATAAGATGTGATACCAATTCTCCAGCAAAAATGTCAACCAAATATCCCCACTCTGTGCTGTGACCATTTGAAGTTCTCTCCCCCGCTTGTTACTGCAAAGTCGGAAGCATCTGTTTAGGAAAGAGCCAATAGAGATTCTCTTATGTCCTCTGTTACAGTTGCAGGCAGGCCTGGACTTAGGGTCAGCCTCCCTAGGCCTGGGCCTTGCGTGACATCATCTGGGGGGGGGCGGAAATACTGGCACCAGCTCTTGCCCCACTCTGTTTTTGTTTTTCTCCCTGCACAGCTGAGGTTGCTTCCCGCAGTCGAAGCCTGCTGCCTGGGTCCCCATCCCTCACCTGCCTCTGTCATCTGCCTGTTAGTAGTGCAGCAGCAGCAGCAGGACACCGGGACGCCAATCGGACTGGGAGATAAAGCTGTTTGTTTACAAATAACTCCTCCCCATGTGAGTGATCAGAAGGTTGTTGCCTTGTAAAGAAGGTTCTTTGAGATAGCTCCCAACATTCTCACAAACTGGATTGTGCAAACTCACCCTATTCAAATAAAAGACTATGTGATGTTCTCGAGCTCCTCTACTATAAAAAGCACTCTCCTCCCCAGTTCCTTCCAACCCTTTCTAAGAATATAGGGAAAAAATTCCATGTGGAGCTGGAAGGGTGGGTGTTGTGAGAATGTTTGAAGCCATCTCAAAGAACCTTGTTTACAAGGCAGCAACCTTCTGTTCTTCTTTGAGTGGTTCCTCACACGCCATTTTTACACGGCTCCACCTCGTGGGGGGTCCATGGGAACACTGGTGCATGGGTGGGGCATGCACATGGCCGCACATGCATCCCCACTCACACTCCACTTATGCACACCCCCGGAGCAACTGCCATTTCCCCTGACTACTCCATGCATGGGGATGAGTGGGAGGGGAGGTGAAAGGGAATGTGTCTTTGGCATGCACACTAACTACTACTCACTGCAGGTGTGCATGCTGTGTCATTCACATGGGGCTTCCCCATTCATGAACATGCAGCATGGGGGCGGGACTTGGCTTGGGGTCAGCAGCCTGCCAAGGGCCTAGGGGTGCAAAATTCTTAAGCCGCCCTGGCTGCAGGATGTGATTGTGATGATAATTGGCCAGCCTGGATGTGTAAACCATGTCTCCTGACTGCTGGGATGCCATCCCCAAAGTCCCAGTTATGTCCCTTCTATGCCCACCTGAGGGCCGCCCCCTATACCGGCCTTGAAGCCACCACCGATTGGTCTTGTAAAGCTGGAAGCATGCAGTACCTGGCCAGTGAATGTATCTGTCAGTCTGCTGGGTTGCTCCCCATCCTCCCTCCTACAACCTACCTCCCCCTGCCATGCCAGGTGCCTGACTCTAACTGGCACTGCATGTGCTGCTATTTATCTGAATAATGGTCTTTAAGGGGATAACTTCAATTGCTTATAAAATTGGGGCACCTTATCAAATTGTCCTGTTGTTTGGCATAGATTACAGGGAAAGTGTGTTATACTTTCCTGCCAAATGTTTTGTAAACAGGATGGAATATAAAAAGGTTACACCCAGAAATGCATTCTCAAGTTAATGCCTTATAACATTACGACCCTTTGTACAACCTTTCTGAAAGTTGTCAGGACTGGTAATCTTAGGAAGGGACATAATCTTTCATAGTTTTATGAAAATTGAATGGAAGATGAAGAAGTTGCAGCCAGGAATGTCTATGGAGCTCTTCTTAAAATCACAATATTAAATTGCTTATAAAATTGGTTTCCTTTATCCAATTCTTGTGATATTTGGTACTCTTAATGACCTACATTGGGGGTACAAGATATGTTTAATCAGAATTGAATAAGAAACAAAGTAGTTATATCCAGAAATATCTTTTTCATTGTTTTCCAATTATTTCAAACATTAAAATTCCTTTTCATCCTTATTAATATTTGTTTTTGTTATTAAAATAACAAAAACCACATAGATTTTTATTTTCCTTATTATAATAATGAAAACAAATAATTTGTAAGCCCTAGCTGAAATAATTTGACAAATAATTTGACAAATAGTTTTTTGTTTTCCTTATTTAAAAAAACCAAAAATGAATAGTTTGTAAGCCCTAGCTGAAATAATTTCACAAATTTGACAAATCTGACAAATAATTTGTCAGCCCTAGCTGAAACTGTGTACACCCTAGCTGAAACTAGAATTAATTTGGTTCTCGCAAGTATCTCACGAGAATTTAGAATTCTATGTCAAGAAGATCTCATTAACAATGGGTGATTTCAGACGTTACGAGATCACGCTCAACCACACTGAACCACGCTCAACCCCCCCGTGGGGCCAAAGGGCCCTGAACGTCTGAATGGCGTGCGCCAGATGTTCATCACGCTCAATACACACATGTGGTCAGTTTCAGCCACGCTTCCCGGGCTAGCCGGGGGAAGGTCTCGGGAAGCGTGGTCAAACCGACCCCCACAGGGAACCAAGGAAAAGTAACGTCTGGACGCCAATCCCCGAGCGGAACCAAAAAAA
>QEPC01013902.1:243554-257306 GCA_003113815.1 Sphenodon punctatus | reverse complement strand
CCTGAGACTTCGCATCCGCCTGAATGTTTGTTTGTCTTCTCCCATGTCTCTCCCGCTGTCCCCTCTCCTTGTCTCCCCCTCCTTGTCTTTTAGATTGTAAGCCACAGGTAGGGACCACAGTTGATTATATGTTCTGTACAGCGCCAGGTTGTTACTGGCGCTTTATAAATGTTTAATAATAATAATAATAATAAGGCCCAGGAGCTCGATGTTTCAGCTCCCAGTACCACCCGCTGGCTTCTCCCCGAGAGGAATGAGCGGAACCACCCAAGGACAGTCCTGTCCAGACCCCACCAGGTCTCGCAGCCATCTCAGCAGCAGCTCATGGTCCACGGTATCAAAAGCGACCAAGAGATCTAGCAGGATCAAGAATGTAGAACATCCTGCATCCATCTCTCAGCAGAGATCATCTACCAAAGCCACATTGCCATCTCAGTACGATAGCCAGGGTGGAACCCAGTCTGAAAAGGGTCAAGGAAACCGATAATGTCCAGTTGCGCCTGGAGCTGCAGAGCCCATTCAATAACCTTCCCTAAAACGGGAAGATTAGAGACAAGAGAAAGTAGTGGATATTCATTTCTGTCAGAAACCAAGTTCTGGGGCACTGGACAGAAAGCGCTAACCCTGGGATCCAGTCTTCCACTTTTTAGGGGGAGCGCTCTAAAAGGAGTGATCAAGAGTTGTGGTCAGGTCTGTAGCAGGTGTTGATATCATGGGAGCAGTCTGAAAGACCTGGAGGAGAGTGAGGCCAGGAGTGGAGTGGAGCAAAGTAATCTAGTGAGCTGAGAGACTTCTCTAGTCTGAAGCTCAGAACTAGAGGTGTTCCTTTACCTGGAAGAATTTATAGGGCTTCCCTGCCAATCCACTGGCAGAGACAAGCAGCCAATCAATGCAGAGATTACAGAGCCATAGTAAATGAAGCACTCCAGATCCTCATTCCTTGCTCCAGGGATTGCCTCCCAGGCCTCTTTCCCTTACCTAGAGGCACCTCATTTTGCCTTGGCCTGGATTGAAATAACTGTTCTTTTGGTTTTTTTGCTGAACAATTCCATGAAAATCAGAATCCCGACAATAAAATTGGTTGCTGGGCTGATTTGCACGTGTGCATAATGGCCGCTGCCCATATCCAAAATGGCAGCATCAGTGTCGCCACCATTTTGGATATTGGCAGCTGATTAGTACATGTGAAAATGGCTGCCAGGCTGATTTTCCCATGTGTAATGGGCAGAGGCCATTTTGTGCATGTAAAGTTTTGGGGGTTTGTTTGATTCTTTTCTTTTCTTTTCTTTTTTCCATTTGTTACAACCTCCGAAATCAGAATCAGGTGAAACTCCACATTCATCCCTTCTTCCCCGCAGATTTCCCTGGTGATCTCTGCCTCACTCTGTGAATCATGGGATTTTATCCCTATCTGATCTGTTCATTGACCCCTCCCAGGCATGGCTACCTTCAGTCAGCCTCCCTTCATATAGTCATGTGGGAGAATTAGCTAGCTAGGAGAAAGACAGATGAGCCCATTAACCCTTGTAGGGCCAGCTCACCCTGCTACATCCCCATTATGATATAATCCATCATCCACTGAAGCCAACAGCTCAAATCTCATTGACTTTGACGTTGGGAGATTGCAGCCTGAGTCTTCCTTTTTCTTTAATTTTCCTCTTCTTGTTGCGAACGCCCTGACTGAAGACCAGAACCACTGCTCTAAAAAACAGAAATTAAAGGTGATGGAAGCAAAACTCCAAAACAGACCGCCCCCTAAGCTGTGATTTAGAACCCAATTTGTGACCACATCTTCTGCAGATGATTATATAATTTATATTTTTGCATATTGTAAGCCACTCGGAGTTGCCTAAGTGGAAGGGGCGGGATAGCAACTATTTTAATGAAATAATTAATATCTGATATACTTCACATGACTTGGTTGCTTTTGGGAGGTCACAGGATTATATAGTCTCAAAGTGGGGTCACAGAAATAGAAAGTTTGGGTACCACTGCTCTAAACGTTTCCTGAGAACCTGAATGTGAAGAGGATAGTGGAGAGTCTGAGAGATATATATAGTGCCGCCTAGATATGCCACCCATCGTGTCACAAAGCTTCCCCTTCCATCAGTTCCTCAAATGAATGACAAAGTATATCTCTTCAGAATCTTTCTGTAGCTAGTAGCTCTAGTTTGATTCCATCAGAGCAAAATGAAAAGCCAGTCAGCCTTTAAATGAGCGTCTTTGTGATATTTCAAACTAGTATCTCTAAAGAGTTCTGTCATTTTTCTCTCTGAGACATTTCTGCTGTATCTGATCTTCTACTCAAATTCCCATTGGGGTTCAAAGGTTCATTTATAGTTCAGGTGAGCTTAAGATGGGTAAGAAATCAGTGTGAGGTCAGGAGAAGGAGGCTAGCTAGTTAGGGATAGAAGAGGGTAGGGAGAGATCAGTATTCCCCCCACCCCCATATCATATTTGCATTGGGGGGGAGATTATGTTTTCTGTAAATTACCATTTTCTGTCTACCATTTACTGCATTATTGTTTACAGTTACCGCATTACTGTTTACTGTATTACCATTTAAATATGATTTGATGATTATGGGACTGGTCCCAAGCCCCGTAGTCGATACCCAAGCTGCAAGGCCATGTGTGTGTATCATCCACAGGGCTTGGGATTACAGTCAATGATGATGATGATGTTGACAACGACCACGACTGACTTTTTGCTCCCTCACTCTATCTGAACTGATCTGATTATAAGATAATGCAGTAAACATTAATCTGGCAAAAGGTAATCAGTAAATCCAGTACTCCAATTTGATGGTTAACCTCTGCGGTTACAAGATCATTACCAGATAAATGACCAGATTATTATCAGATCAAGATCATTACCAGATAACTAATAGTGGATATTAACCACAGAGCATTTCTTTTCCTATATCTTTCAGGTCTCATTACAGTTAACAGTCCCAGCACAAATACTATACCCTATGAAGAGATACTTCTCTCCCTTTTCTGTGTCCCATTGAATCAGGAGGCACCTAATTAATTTTCCCTGCATTGTATTTCAGAATTAAATGGGGTCCACACACCTTTGGCCTTTAATCCTCCTTCACAGAGATAACACAAATTGACATTCCCACATCCCTCCTAATCCTTCCTCTCCCTCTTCCCTGTTAATTGCCATTAACGGGGTCTCCATCCTCCCTGTCCCCCAAGCCCGTAGCTTGGGCTTCATCTTCGACTCGCACCTTACCTTCAAACTCTATATTGACTCCGTGGCCAAATCCTGCTGCTTCTCCCTCCACAACATTGCTAAGATCTGCCCTTTTCTGTCTGTCTCCTCTGCCAAAATGCCCTAGTCATCTCACGCCTTGACTAGTGTAACCTCTTCCTCACTGGCCTTCCGTTCTCTCACCTTGCTCCCCTCATCTCTGTTCAAAACTCTGCTGTCCAGGATCATCCACCTAGCCCATCGCTTTGACATGTGCAGCCTCTCCTCTCTTCCCTCCACTGGCTCCCCCTTCCTGAGCATATTATGCACAAGCTCCTCATCTTCACCTACAAAACCCTTCACAACCTTGCTCCCCACTACCTTTCTGCCCTGATTTCCCTCCGTACCCCTGTTCAACTCCGCTCCTCTTCCATCCCCTCCCTCACCCTCCCATGCCTCCCCTGCTGCCCCAACCGCCTTCATCCCTTGTCCCTCTCAGCCTCGCACACCTGGAACTCCCTCCCCACCCTCATCCGGCTTGTCCCCACCCTCCACACCTTCAAGTCCCTCATCAATACCCACCTCTTCCGCTCCACCCTTCCTAACTCCTGCTAAACATCCCTACCCAGGATTATCCCCTACTTGTTATCTGCAAACTCTTATTTACTGTAACCAAGCCAAGAACGTGTACCTGAGTTCTCGCAACCTCATAAATGTTCAATCCCTTGTCTCTCCCTCTGTTCCCCCTTCCCTGTCGCCCCTCCCCCTGTCTTCTTTAGATTATAAGCTCTCAGGCAGGGACTGTGTTTATTTTATTCTCTGTAATGTGCCAGGTACATCGCTGGTACTATATAAAAGCTAATAATAATAATAATAATAATAATAATAAGTAATAAATTTTTAAACAAACAAATATATTGCCCTATTATCCTCCTCCATTAAAGTCCCTGCTACTTTCTCAAAGATGTCCTACTAACCTGAAAAGGAGAATTTTTCCAAATATGAATCAATCCCAAACTCAAGCCTGTAGAAACAAGAGTATCAGGATACATGGCCTATCCTTAATGTTTCACCTATATGTGTCCCACCAAGTTTCCTCACTGTTTATCCATAGAACATCTGCCTATCACTGGAGACTAGAGCATCAGGACCCAGGCATCAAATCCACATCTCCAAGGCTGGCCATACAGAACCATTAATTCACCTTGCCTCTGGCTTAGCCACTTCCCCAAGGAGCCCTCTCTGCACTAGCCAGGCCACTCTCCTCCAACTAGGGTTGAACTGAGCAGAAGAAAAAGTATTTGTGAGTATTTCTGAGTAGCCAAGTACTGTGACCAAGTTTTCAGGAGCTCCTCTATAATACTGTCAAATTCTTGGTACCATTCAGAACTTGGTAAAATACTGGGTACTTGGAAAAATTCTGAGTATTTTGCTGAGTATTTTACCTAGTCCCCTCAGTGGAGAGCTACAAGGAGGGCAGCAAAGCAAACTCACTGAGATAATTTGGCCTGTGAAGTCAAAGTGGAGCCAGATCACTACCTCCAACCACCAGTCCTCCAAGCACTGTAACCCCAATGAGATCCCCCAGCACTTCATGTCTTCTGGCTACAGGCCAGACGATTAGGCTACCATCTTTTCTCTGGAAGCATGCTAGTAAATGTAGTCCAGCAAGCTCTCAGAGAAAAGTAGAATGCTAGCTTTCCCAGAGACAAGATGGAAGCCTGATCTCCTGGCCTACATCCATGAGATTTGCACTGTTGGGGGACCTCACCTGGGTTGCAGCACTGGGGAGCGAGTGCTGTGAGCAGTAATAGCAGCGAGTACCATGACTATTACTTGGTTCCTCGGTACTCGGTAAAATTGAGTTGAGTGCCGTGATCCTTGGTAAATTCCAAGTAAAACCGAGGACCGAGTTTCAGCAATCTGTCAGGTTACTGACTCCATTTCTTTTCATTGCTAGGGATGAAATGAGAATCAAAATTATTCTTGCAAGAACTGAGAAATGGTTCAAGACATTTGAGATTTTGTTTTTTTTAAGTTTAAACACTGCATGCAAAAAACAAAAAGGTAGCTGGGGCCGGTCTGTGTACGCACCGACTGTTTATATGATGGTGTGGCCAACATTGGTGCCATTTTGGAAAATGGCAGCTTGTCTGAACGTGCGCGGAGGAAAACATGGAGGATCATCAAGGTATGGAATACAACTCATATGAGGAAAGGCTGATGGCACTAGGCAAGTTCAACCTAGAGAAGATAAGATTAAGGGAGTATGTTTATATTTTCAAATATTTAAAAGGATGAAGTAAAAGCGATTAAGAACATTTATTCTACATTGCCACTGAGGACAGGATAAGAAGTAAATTACAGGAATGTAGGTTTAGGTTAAATATTAGAAAAATAATGTCTGGATTGTTTTTAAACTGATGTTTATTATAGTTTATTATTATATTATATTTTGCCTGCTCGACTCCTCATTGGAGGCCGTGGCCTTGCCTCTTCCATTGGATTTTTCCAATGTTAGTGGGTGCCTCTTAAAGTTCCCAAAGTGGACATTGTTGGTTACTACGATATATATTCCACCTAATAACTCCACTGGGTATGAAGGGGACATCTGGTTGGGCCTTTTAGATTTATTGCTAAGGATCCAAAGGTTGTATCCTGAGGCTGCCTTTCTTGTGATGGGGGACTTTAATGCCCGTATGGGCTCCTGTGACCAGGATATTGCTCAAAGAGGGGATTTTTGGATTGAAGAAGACTCCTCCCCCTTGCTCCAACACTGTAGGAGGGACAGACTCCTTAATCCAAATGGCTGTGAGTGGCTATGCTCTTCTGTGATTTATATTTATATTTGTTGAATGGTCAAGGTTGGAAGTTCTACCCAGCAATTTTACTTTTCTAGTAGGGGATGTAGTACAATCGACTCTGTGGCTGTTTCGGTCGATGTTATCCCATTGGTTAGGAATTTTGAGGTAGGGGGTGGGAGGGTAGTGACCACCTACCACTCCCCTTTTTCTTTGGGGGCTTCAATACTTCTCCTATAGAGATGGCAATAGGCTTTAGAGCTGTGGCAGTGGACGTCTTTGATGCCCAGGGAACCATTAGTAGATCATGGTATAGGGCTCTGAAGATGGAACTATCATTAACATTGAAATCCCCAGATGGAATGCACCATGCTATGAATTTGGTGGGAGTGGATTCCCCTGGAAAATGTTTGCTTCTTTATCGGCACTTCATGGATTGGCTTTTCCCCTTTTTGTTTTCTAGGCAGAGTGTGGCATCTCCTCCTGTTAGGGGAGGCCAACCCCAGTCCCAGTGGTTTGATACAGACTGTAGGGTGGCTAGGTTGAGGGTAAGGCATTTATATAGGTTCAGCCGATTTTTGCACCGGTAGTCCCGGAAGCGTGGTTGAAATTGAACCCATGTGGGCATTCAGCGTGGCGAACATCTGGCGGCTGCTGAACAGACGTGCAGGGCACAGTGACCACATGTAGGTATTCAGCGTGGTTCACTGTGATCTCGTCACGTCTGAAAACACCCCATGCTGAACAGACGTGCAGGGCACAGTGACCACATGTAGGTATTCAGCGTGGTTCACTGTGATCTCGTCACGTCTGAAAACACCCATTGTTTTGTCCTTGCCCACTTGGTCCAAAAGTATGCAGGCCCTCGGCAGGCACTTTATGCAGCCTTTATAGACCTCAGAACGGCCTCCGATCTGATTTCTAGGGATCTTCTCTGACAGAAGTTGGCTGCTCGTGGAGTAGATAGGCGACTTCTGCTCCTTATTTGGGGTCTATGTAGTAATACGTCTATAAGGGTTAGGCTTAATCAACAAGGTACCCTATCTGGTAATATTAAGACCGAGCGGGGTGTTAGGCAGGGGTGTTACCTGGCTCCCACCCTGTTTAATATCTATCTTAATGATTTTGTTCAGGTGCTGGCTACCCTTGCTTGCCATCCCCCCTAGCTAGAGGATACTACTATAACATGCCTGCTCTATGCCGACGATATAGTCCTGCTTTCATGGTCACAAGTGGGTCTGAGGTGCTCTCTGGAGGCCTTTGGGAACTATTGTGGTATGAACTCTTTAGAACTGAATTATGAAAATTCAAAGGTGATCATGTTCTCATGTAGGAGATTAGTGCATAGGTGGTGGATTGGAGGGAGGGAGATTTTACAAGTGAAAAGTTATAAGTATTTAGGCCTTTTGTTCCAGGCAAATGGGGGATGGATGCTCCAAATGCAGGCTACTCAGGTCAAGGCTAAACAGTATACGAAGACCTTGCTGCCCTTTTTTAGATCTCGAGGAGGACAGATGATTGCACCAGCAGTCAGGATTTTTGACCAGAAGTGTATTCCCTCGATGTTGTATGGGGCACAATTTTGGGCGCTGGGGAAACTGAAGAACCTAGAGAAACTACAAATGGGGTTTATACGATCCCTATTGTCTGCTCCGCCTGGGGCTATTAGTATGGCTCTCATCATGGAATGTGGACTCCAACCAATACAGGGAATGGTTTGGTCATCTGCGATCGGCTATTGTCTCAGGCTTCATTTTTGTCTGGCTGCCCCTTTATCATTACTGGTGATTAAAGACAGGACACAGAACTCTTGGGCATTGGAGGTGAAGGAGAAGATAAGCACCATGGGGTTAAGCCCTGAGCTCCTTTCTCCACTTGGTTATAGCACAGAAAAAAGACTAGCACTAAGGAGATTGGTGGATATTGAGCGTCAGAATATGAGGTCAACAATTGAGGAATGTAGGTCCCAGGCTGTGTATTTATGCTGGGCAAATGATCTTTTAGTTCCTTCTCCCTATCTAGATGGTGGCCTTCTGCTGCAGAATAGAAGGCTGATGCTTCTGGCAAGTTTTAACTGCTTTCCCTCAGCAGTGGTGGAGGGCCGTTATAAGGGCATCCCATTGGCCCAGCGTTTCTGCCAGTGTCATCTTGCCCGAGTTGAGACACTGGAGCATATTATTCTGGAATGCCCCTTTTTTGCTAAGGCCCGAGATGGATTGATCTCCCCACTCCTTACTCCCTGTCCTGGCAGGTTGGTGGTGTTCTACCTTAAGTTTCTACTGGAAGATTGTTCCAGTATAATCTCATGGAAGGTGACCCAATTTTGGGGGCAAGTATATGCTATTATATCCTCCCAGGAGCAAAGGCAGGACGAGGAATAGCCTTTGGTCTATAGTTCAAGTATATTTGTTATGAGGTGATTTATTTTGGTTTGTGTATAAGTTTGTCTAAATTGGTTATCACCATGGGAGGAATATGATTGCAGACTATTGAGTTGATTTGAAACCCTATGTTTTGGGAAATTTTTTCTATGAATTGTATGTGAGATGATTTTTTAGCTGATGATTTTAGTATTTTGTTTCTGTATTATTGTTTTATATTTTATGTCTATTTTATATATATATATATATATATATATATATATATATATATATAATATTATATTTTATATTGTATTTGTTTTGCAATGGCTCTTTGCCACACAATAAACTTCTTTTTATATATCATATCATATTTTAATGGTGTTTTTATATGTGTTTGTACACTGCCCCAAGCTCCCATTGGGCAGAAGGGGGCAGTATCAAAATGATTAAAATAAATAAATAAATAAATAAATAGAACAATTTAATATGGAAGAAACTGCCTACAGAGGTTGTGTAATCTTCATCCCTGGTAGGGATGGGTGAACAGAACACCATTTGGACGTTCGGTTCAAAACCTGAGTTCGGGTTTGGCTGTTCGGTTCGGTGAAATTCGGTTTGGCCAAACTCAGCCGAACATCCGAAAACAGCGCTATCGATACCGATACCAAAATTGAAATATTTTTTTTTACGGTATCGGTATCATTTGGCCCGGAAACCACCCCTGGTGTCCACCCATGGTGCCAGGAAGTTTGCTCCTCAGCTGCCTCCCCTTTCCACTCACATTTTTCCCACCCAAAGTCACATTTTTCCTGCCCCTGAACTCATCCAAACTCATCCAAACTTTTCTGAACTGTTCAGACGTTTGAATGTTTGGTTCGGAAGTTCAGTTCGGTCGTCTGAACAAGCCGGGTTTGGACCGAACTCTGAACTTCCGAACCGCATTCACCCATCCCTAATCCCTGGAGGTTTTCAGGAAAAGACTGGACTGGAGAGTTGAAACAAGTACCTGCAAAACAGATATCCCTATCGAATTTCTAGTACCCAAATCAACTTGTTTTTGAGAACCAGTCAGTACATGATTTCAACCCAATTCGAATACATGTCCCCGAATGTCTTGGAATATCAACTTTTGGTCCTGATTTTTCAACGTCTGGTCTGTTCTTTTCATTTTTCTATCCCAATTTTTCCATTTTCCATTCAGATTTCCTAATTACTAACTGGAAAATTGAAAATTTTTATCAGAGATTACTGATTTTTGGAGTGTCCAGGTACCTGATCGGTAATCGGGTTGCCCAGTGAATACTTAACATGGGACTTGAAAATGTGGGTATTATCCGTGACTACCAAATCAGCTACTTGTTTCTGCTCTACAGAGGAATCTATCACGAATGCTCTAGGTAAACGGTATCCTGGCTCAGGGAAGAAGTTCAATTGGCATGACATATGAGATTCGTTCCAACTCTACAGTTCCATAATTTTGCAATTCTATTCATTTTGCAGCAAATAAGAAAATAAATATTGATTTCTGGTACGGCTGTAACAAACATTAAAAAACGTATTCACAAGTGTTTCTGAGGACTGATTCCGAGTGTTCGGCCGGTCCTTGGAAACTCAGACAAATATGCACTACTCAGCACTTAGTAAAGAACTTGGTAAAATAAAACCAAGTACAGAATATTTTCTGAGTACTGAGTCACTTTTTATAGGGGCAGGAAAAGCCTATGTTGGTCCGAGTACTGGACCGAGTATGATTATCAAGTACCAACTACCAAGTACCAAGACAATTCCTCGGTTACTTGGTACTCAGTAAAACTGCTTCGGATACTGAGATACTTGGTAAAAACCAAGTAATTTTGAATACTGAGTTTCAACACTAGTTTCTGGAACTGAATATCCAAATTTTACACATGAATATTTGTTTCAGCTGAAGTTGAGGCCTCCTCTAGCTTATACGGAGGCCCGCCTGGACCCAGACCACCCCTCTTTCCGAAGACAGTATAAACCCTGGCTGTTCTGCCAGGCCTTTGGTGGGGGAGATGGGTAAGGGTGTGAAGGAGCTGGGGGGAGGTTTTGTATTTTTCCGTGCTTTTAATGAGTTTATGTAATTTTATATTATTTGTTTGATATATTTTATATTGTATATTTTTTATATTTTGACTGTGAGCTGAATCGAGCTGCAGTGTGAGCAAGCGGGTGCAGGATAGAAGAAGGTCAAAATAAATAATAAATACATAAATACCACAGAAAGGTAAACAAAAGTGAAAACCACATATGAAGCTCGGAAAATCACTGAAAAACTAACTGAAGGTTGCTTTTAGAATCAGGGTTATGCAACACGAGTCGGGGCCTAATAACAGTTTTCTGTAATTCCTCCTGTTCTACGATATTTGTCTGTTGCTCGCATGACTGAACTGTCATCTAGGTGCGCTCCCACATTGCAATGTTATTAAAAGCTAAAAATGTTATAATTAGTTTCGAGGAGAGAATGGAAGATGTAATTTTGAACGTGCACGCACTCTGCTTGTTGTAAAACTATGTGCTGAACTGGATTGAATAATGTAATTATCCAGGATTTGCAGTCATGTAATTATACTCTACAGACAAAAGTCAATTTATACATCGATTTGTACTGTTTGAATAAGTGTTTCAAAATAAACAGTTCCATTAAAAAAATTATGCCATCACAATTGGAAAGTCAAGACTAGGAGGGAAATAGTAATAAATTGCTTTCACTCTTTATATTCCTTTTATTTTCTCTTCTCCCTCATCCCAGATGGCATTTTCTGTCTATTTCCTAGTTAGAGCCTAGAGATAGAGAATATACACAATTCAGCCCAGTGCAGAAATCCATCACAGATAGTGTGCTGTGCATATGTGAAAGACATCCATTGCAGTCCTAGAAGAGCAGGGTCATCAGCTTTAGAACTGAAATGGGTAGCACCGTTAAAACCAACATTTTCACGTGGTCCGTCAGGTGTTCCTTTGGTACCCGAGTACTGAGTTGGACAGCCTATTACTGGAAAATAGTATGTGCTGCAGTTAGGGATGGATGAACAGAACGCGGTTCGAATGTTCAGATGTTTGGTCGTTTGGTTCAAAACCTGAGTTCCGGTTCGATAGTTCAGTTCAGCCGAGTTCAGTTTGGCCGAACTTGGCAGAACAGTCAAAAATAGCGAAATCAAAATTGTAACCAAAACGAAACCGAAATCAAAACTGAAACCTATTTTTCAGCCCTGGAAAGACGTTTTTCCTGCCTCCGAACTCATCCGAACTCATCTGAACATGACAGAATTGTTTGGTCGTTCGAGAGTTCGATTCGGACGTTTGGTTCGGACGTCCAAACAGACCGAGTTCGTCCAAGCTCCGAACATCCGAACCGCATTCGCCCATCCCTAGCTGCAGTTACCAACTTACCATTTTACCAATCTATAAGATGGTAAATTGGTACAGGAATTGGAATATTATTAAGTTAAAAATCGGTACAGAAAATCAGGAAATCAGGAAAGAAACTGATAAATCAGTATATCAGACATCCTTGAATATTAATATCCGATGTTGCTGGGTTGGGGACTGCAATTTTGATGGAATAGCCATTTTTGCAGGTACTCATTTCAGCTCTAATCAGCACAGCTGAAATAGATATTTACAGCGAGCATGACATCCAACAAACTCATACACTTTGCTTCATTTCTGACACTGCTGGTAAGTACAAGCATTCACTCGTGCTTAATCAAATATCCATTTGGGTTGCTTTGTTTATTTTGGATATTCAGATAAATCAATTTGGTATTTCATAGAGGTGTGCAGCACTTACCTCTACCGTTTTCATTTTATGTATCATTTTCTGGGTTAAAAACCCATCAATTCAGGGGCATAGTTAGCTTAGGATGGGCCCAGGAACAAAAAATGTCTGTGCCCCCCCCCTCTTTTTTCCTGCTAGTGGATAAACCGCCATCTGACTGGCCTAGGGATGCCTCCCAGCTTGGCTGGCCTAGGGGTTCTGGGCTGCTGGTGCTCAGAACTTACTTGCTCTCTGCAGAGTCTGTGACGAGCTGCTGGTGGCCTGCTGCTGGGCCCATCCGTCTTCTGGACCGGCAGCAAGCTGGTTCCACAGTGCACTCTATCCCTCATGACTTGATACCCGTAGGCTGGGGCTGAGTATGGCCAGCAGCAGAAGTGTGATTGCTGCCCAGGCCCACCAAACTAGTCCTGGATGCCGGGGGGCTGGTCAGACAGGCCGGGGCAGACTAGGCTGGCTCGATGCAGGGAGCGCCAGAGTAGGAAGGTGCCCTGTGGTGGTTCCACTTAGTGGAACTGTGACTGGGCACCTTCCCGCTTGGACTGTACCTCCCTTGAGCCAGCCCTTCCCAAACTGGGTCTGGATTGGTGGTGAGGACTCCTCCATAACGTAGCGTCAGGGTGAGGCTTGTGAGTGTGACCTGGCCTGAGGCAGACTGCTGCATGGGCCTCCTCTCCTTCCCTGCCCACGGTTGCAACATTGTGTCATGCACAATGTGGCAACCACGGGCAGGGAGAGGGAAGGGGATACTTGGCCCCCAGCCAGTACGGGTCCCGGGATGAATGTCCATGTTTGCCCAATGGTAGCTACACCCTGTATCAATTTTCAGGAGTTTTGTGAAAACCCCATTCTTTTTCATTTATTTTCCCATTGGTTTTATTTAAAAAAATACAATATATATCTGAAATAATAAAAATAAAAAATTGCTACGCATGTACAAAATGGCCACCATACCACTCTGCACATGCACACTCTTTTCCAAAATGGCACCGGAGCCATTTTGAAAAAGGGTGCACACGTGAAGGATGGTCAGGAAGCTATTTTTGCTTGTGCAGTGATTTTTAAAAGAAAATATATATGTGCATTTGTCACATCAGGCATCAGGCATTGGGCATGTCACTTCAACCCCTACACTTCTGTGATCCTACAGCCAATGAATGTGAATGGGTTGCATTTTTTTACTGATGTCCTCCTGCACCTGATATGGTCAGACTGAAGATTTGTGCACAACAGACTATGGTGACTCCTCTGTGAACTCTGATAGAACTCTATTGTCACAGTGATATGGAAGACTGTAAATGGCATTTGATCAAACTAGGGATGTGTGAACAGAACCGAGTTCGGAAATTGGGTTCAGTTCGGTTAGAAAATCGAGTTTGGTTCGAAAGTTCGGTTCGGTCGACCGAACTATTCGACATCGGTCCAAACTCCGAACTTCTGGACCGCGTTTGCACATCCCTAGATCAAACTCTTAAAACCCACAAGTCCAAACAACACCATAAGGATCATTATGAGATGACATACACTTTGGAGCCAAAAAGAGCTAATATGATTATCTAATTGGACTTCCAGATCGAGGTTACAGATTATC
>QEPC01013902.1:226641-237812 GCA_003113815.1 Sphenodon punctatus | reverse complement strand
GTGTGCCACTGCACCATCATTCCTTGTCCAGAGGCAGGTAGGGGAATCCCAGCAGCAGAAAGTTGACCTTCAAGAAGAGCAACTGCTCCACCAACTTGGCCCACAGTCTCAGGCGGTGTGGGGAACAAATGCTCCCCACCACAGAGAACACCTGCTTTCTGGGGACACTGGTTGGTGGGCAGGACAATAGTCCCCTGGCCACTTTGGACAGGGCCGGCCACACATTGGTCTTGCCGGCTCAGTAGGTCAAGCGATCGCTGCTGGGATCGATGCATGGCTCTTTGTCCAGGTAGGTATCAACTGATGCTGAGGTGCCATTGTACTCCCTCTCATAGCTGTCCCTGGGCACCACCGCCCCCACTGCCCTCAGCCACACTTTCAGTCCCTGCCCTTTTGTGCTGGGCCCCATGCTCCCCAGAGTGGGCCACGCAGATGAGGAGCTGCTGGGAGTAGGGGTGCTGCTGCTGCACATCCTGTTGCTGCTGCTGCTGCTGCTGGTGCTACTGCTCGGGCTGGGGGCAGGGATAGATCCCGCTGGCTGAGAGGGGCGGTTGCTCCCACTCCCACCATCCCCCAGGGCATCCTGCTGCTGCTGCTGGTGCCACGAACTCTCCAGAGCCCACTATGCATTACGGACCCTCCCCACAAGACCATCCTTCCACATGGCATAGTGGGCTGACTGCTGTGCCACGTTGGCCTTGAACCTGGGGTTCAGCATTGTTTCCACAACATATTCCCCCCACTGCAGAAGCTTGTAGAACCTCACTGTCAGGCCTGTCTTGAGCTTCTGCGCCAGCCCAACCACCTCAGACCCCAGCTTCTTGCCCCTAGGGCTACAATCCTGCCCCTGCAGCATGATCTCCTCCAGACTTCTGTGGAGATTCTGGACCAGAGGGGTCACCTGGCTTATGGTGGGCATGGAGCATCTGATGGTCTCTGTCACTTCATGGAATGGTCTGAGAACTAGGACCGTCTGTGCCAGGTTCTCCCATTCTGGCCCATTGAAGCCTGGAGGTTCCCCACTGTCCGTGTTCAATTCCACCTGATGCAAGGCAGCTTTCTACTCTACAAGCCGCTCAAGCATCAGGAAGGTGGAATTCCACCTCGTGGATACATCCTGCACCAGCAGGTGCCCTTGGGAGCCTTGCTCAGCCTGCTTGGCCTGGAGGATTTCGCTGTCCTTAACACTGCGGTTAAAGAGCCCCACCAACTTCCTCCCCCGCTCTATCAGGGAGCTAAGGGTACCTGCCCCAAGGCCCGTCTCCCCCAAGCCCAGAGCATCCATGACCATAAGTGGAGGGTGTGTAGTGCGCAGGGGATGCATTGCTGGTAAACTGCATCGTGGACAGCCCTCATTATATCCGCTGCATTATCTGTCACCACAAACCTCGGGTTGAAAGGTGCACCAGGCATTAGCAACGTCCCCACCATGGCGTTCAGGGATGCCTTGAGGTTCCTTAAGTGTGGGGGATGTCCATTACTTTTGCCTGAAGCAGGGCCTACCTATACCCTGCTTCAGGACCCCTCCTGCCACTGTCCAATGCCAACTCTGGGTCCTCCCTCCAGTGCGCCGTCACTGCCAAGAATGCATGTTGGGCGTTCCAGCTGGACCACAAGTCAGTTGTGAAATGGGCAGTGGCACCCCCCAGTCCCTGCCAGTGCCAGCTGCTCCGTCACCCTCTCCTTCAAAGCCCTGTACAGGCCTGGCATCACCATACGGCTGAGGGTGGTGCGGCATGGCATCTTGAATTGGGGGGCCAGGAACCACATCAGCTGCTTAAACCCGGTGTCGTCAACAATGGAGAAGGGCTGGCCATCAACAGCGATCATCCAACAGACGCATGGCTTTCTCTTGAAAGCCATGCCTCCCTCCAGCTGCCGATGGCCTTGTCAGCTGTCCCCACACCAGCTCCTCCATGGTCAGCTGACACTGCTGCTTCTGCTGCTGCTCCTGCTGCTCCCCCCTAGTAGAGATACTGCTCCTGCTTCTAGAGGCAGCTTCTAGAGCGGGACAGTTGCCCGATGAAGGACGAGTGGCTGCTTGGATCGGGAACCCTCTAGCGTCCACTGATCCAGCCTGCCCGCTTAGCAGAGCAGCACTGTGGCATGTTTTAAGGATATGGCGGATGTCCCTAGGTTGGTGAGCACCTGCCCATGCTTCACCACCTTGCTGCACAAAGTGCACCACACCTCCCGGGGATCATCTGCCCGCACCACCTTAAAATGGTCCCAGACCCATGATTTTCTGCCCCCCGCTGCCTTCTGGCCTGCACCAAATGACACACGGCTGGGAGGGGCAGGAGTCAGACATGGTGGCACTTGCGGTGGCGAAACACCTTGCGGAGGGACAGCCACCACCTCACCAGCACCAAATACTACGGAGACCTCCTCCACGGAAAGCTCTGCCTCACTATCCCCATCCCCAAACAGAGTGACGGAGGCTGCTGGGCTCGCCATGCTGCTGCCACTCTGAGCAGCACTCTCCCCCTGCCCCCTATAGCTGCTGTTGTTGCTGCTGCTACACTCCCTGCTGCTGGTGCCTGGGGATTGGGCCCTGCCTCTAGTAGCCGGGCTGAGATCCATCTCTACAGTGGGGGAGTCGGGGGACAATGCTGGCCCCTGGGATACTTTGTCCCCTGAATTGCCTGCCACAGCAGATGAGACAGCCACCACAGCTTCTTCCACGCAAGGAGTTGACGCCCAACCCCCTGGCCCGTAGTGCCACTGGGAGCACTAGTACCACTAGTGCTGGGAGAGTGAGACCCAACATCAGGCCTTCGCAGCTTGGGGCGTGGGGATGTGCTTGGGCAGCTGCTTCTGCCCACTGCTGGCACTCTGATGGCATGGCCCCTGCCACATGCCTCATTGCCTGTCTTATGGGCATCAGAGCGGCCTCACCCTCTCATAGCTCCGTTCTCCATTTCTCCAAAACAAGGATACACACAAGTATATTAAATATATATATTTATTTATTTTTTTAACCATTTTTATCAAATATTATATCTATCTATACTACACTACATCTAACTGCTATTTAACTATCTAATAACTATTATAAAACAAATGGAACTACATAATGGAATATAAAAAACACACTCTAAAACTAGATCACTGTATCTCTATAAACTAAGCTAACTTAACGGTAATAGCTAACTATAATCCTACCTAACAACTACTATAGTCTCTCTCTCTCTCTCTCTCTCCTACTCTCTCCAGTATTACACATGTATGGGGGGGGGGGGACACAGGCAGCTCAAAACAACACAGGGAAGGGTACAGCAACTGAAATAAAACCTAAATCAATCTAATCCTACTCTAATAAATCAAAAACCAGGGGAAGGTAATGAGGGATGGAATATAGAGGGAGAGGGAAAAGAATGGACTCAATGGAGGGTAGGGAGATAGAACACAGGGAGGGATAAAAATAAAAATAACAGCTAAATATATCTAATATAATCTAACTAAATGATAATAGGGAGGTAAATCTGTTGGATGGTTGAAATAGGAGGAGGATTGGGAATGGATGAGGGAAGCAAACTGCTGGGAGTCAGGGAGCCTTCTGTAAACGCTGCTGAAATGATCAGTGGCTGGCTCAGAAGGTGTTGGAAGGGGGGCAGGGCAAAGAGTTTTGTTACTTGCTGCTCCTGCCTTACCGCAAGCCCGATTGGCTCTGTGCAGCCTAGCCCCTGGCCAATCGCAGACTGTGAAATCAGTGTTCTTAGTCAAAAAGGAAATGTGATTTGGCAGGCTGGCTGCTACTCCAAGCATCACCACCCACAGTACCAGGAAGTCTGCTCCTCAGCTGCCTCCCCTTCTCTGGGCCTTCCAGTCACGTTTTTTCCTGCCTGAACTCAACCAAACGTGGCTGAACACGAACAAACTGTTCGGTTGGTTTGTAGTTCGGCATGAGTTTGTTTTGGTCGGTTCAGGTTCGGTTCGGATGTTCGGTTCGGTGACCGAACAGACTGAGTTTGGTCCAAACTCTGAAATTCCGAACCACATTCGCACATCCCTAATGATAATAAACGTGTGATTTAAAGCCCTGCCAAAGTTCATGAACACTTGTTGGACTACAAACAGTCAGACTATGTTACAGTCAGACATGCATTTATAAATTAATTGCTTATACCACCAGGACCCTTAATCCACTCCTTGTTAAGGTTGGCAGAGATAGTAAATATAGGAAGGGGTATAAACTTGATAAGCTTCAACTATATTAAATGTGAGAAAAAGAAGATACACCTAAGAATGTATATGAAGATTTTTCCAAAATAAATTAATTCAACTGCTTCTAAAATTGAATTCCTTTATCCAATCTTTGTGTAGTTTGGTACACTCATTGCCTTCTATTGGAGGTATAAGCACTCCAGGTTTCAGTCAAATATAGTGAGAAAGAAAAGGATTACAGATGAAATTGTGTTTCCCATTGAAACCAATGGAAAACAAAAATGAAAGCAAAAACGAAAACGACAATTTGATATTTATGAAATGAAAACAGCAGATTTAAATAACAAAAATGAAAAATGAAAATGATCTGGGCCCCTGGTGCATACCTCTAAAGGTTTGCTTTAGAGTTAATGCTGGTATGCTCTATGTACTCTTAGATATTCTAATTTTAATATTTGTGTTATTATTTGTGTTTATTTGTAATATTTGTGTTATTATTTGTATTGTTTTATCATATGTATTGTTTTGTTATCCATTTTTGTATTTGTTTGTATGGTTTTTGCTAAGGCCGATCAATGACTTCACAATAAAATTTACTTTACTTATAGGTGCTACCACCCATCACTCATGGCTCTACAATCTTGCTATGAGTGTGGCTGGGAAAGTGGTTTTCCCTGCCTTGGACAGTGATGTGTCCTTGGGATTTTTCAAAGGACGCATCATGGAGCATCAAGCTTCCTGCCCACCATGTGGCAGGGCAAATATCTGGCAGGCCATGAGGACACAAGTCATGGCATTGCGTGGCACATTTGCCCCAAAATGGGTAAGGCTACCCAAAGAGTGGTAGCCTCCCCGGCCCATCTCATCTAGCTGTACCCCCTGAAACGGCCAAAACATACCTTTTTCTGAATGAGCTGCACACTCTTATTGGGAATAATTCCAGGGGCTCCCCCCCCCCTTGAATTTAATTGCTGTGTCTGCCTGAGTCCTGGCAAGTCCTTCCACAAATTACGCACTGCACATCCCCAACTTCAATGCAGGTCTTCGAGCTTGTACTAATTTTCAAAGAGGTCTCTGCGAGAGAAGAGTTTCCCCACCTCTGATTTAGGCTATAAACCCTCCATAGCAGTGGCCTTCCCTCTCTCTATGTAAGTCCAGGATGTAGCACAATGATGTCCTGATCTCGACTGAAACACTGAAACGCTACAGTAATACTAAAAATCTTAAAAGCAACGAGCACAGAGGGAATGCAGAGTGGGATGTTACAAGTGTCGCTTTCTTTCCAAACTCATGACACAATATTAATAAAGTGCATCTGAAAGAAAGATCTGCAGGATACATGGGTACAATGTGACCTCCATGCTCACTGATTCTCGGCAGCAGAATGAATGATTTATGAAGGAAACAACTTCTATTTCTATTTTATGGCTGATACAAGCCAGAGGACGGATATTTCTCAGTTCGTTAATAATTTCCACTGGTTAAAACAAAATATGACAACGTGCTGGACCATCACCGCTCCTGCTTTTTAAAGGGAAACAAACAAATAAAAATCATTATCAATTGCTTTCTTTATTATTTGCAAAAAGATTAGGCCATTCTCCTTTAGTAACACAATGTTTCTGTGTGTGAGTGTAATTTATTGACCCGAGACAATTTGGTGGAAATGGAGCATCTGGTTGTTCAATGAAGTCTTGAATTTTTACCCAATTTTCCAGCTGGGTTGACAAGAAAATATAAATCTATAGTCGATAAATACCAACCATTGTTCCTACGTCTGAGAAATTAATTTCCAAATTCCATTGTAAGCCTGTGTAGCAATCAAGCTCGCACACAAGGAGTAAAAATAATAACGCTTCGCTGTATTGCCGGCAGCAAACAGCTATCACCTCTGACTGTTTGGTGCAGGATTTCATTCTAGGAATATGCAAATCCAGGGCTGTTAAAGTAACTGATTGCAGAAATGAGTAATCAGTAGGGGTGTTAGTCTTAACATCCTGGCTAAATTCCAGTGCAGGTAATTACTTTCCCCCTACCTAAATCCCGATGCTGTTTGAATTGGATAGGCAATATATTCCTCTACACTTGTGCTTATGTTACATTGCAACAAAGTCAGTATTGTTCCATTTAATAGATGACCGGGAAAGAGAATATGCAAAATTTCCCCACATTAAATTACATTAAATTTGCCAAATTAAAAATTGTGATATTTATTTATTTTTATTAATTTTATTTGTCTCATAGCTAATTCATTTTAAATTTCTATCGACTCTATCCCTTTAAGGCTTAGGGAAGCTTACAGTAAAAATAATGATAAAAAATTACAATAAATTAAAAACATACATTTATTTGTTTCTTTGTTTCAATGTGTTCCCTGCCTTTCTCATTAAGGCTCAGGGTGGCTTACAGCATAAAAAAATATAAAAGCTCTAAAAAAAATCACCTTGGAAACCTCACCCCAATCCAACCAGAGGCCAGGCAGCAGCAGTAACAGCAGCAGGTGCGCAGGCAGGGGGGCAGCCCCCATGTGTGTTTGCAAGTTTGAATGACTGTGTGTGTGTGTGTGTGTGTGTGTGTGTGTGTGTGTGTGTGTGTGAGGGAGAGAGAGAGAGAGAGAGAGAGAGAGAGAGAGAGAAAGAGAAAGAGAAAGAGAGAGAGTTTGTTTGCTTGTTTGTTTGTTTGAATGTGTAAATGTGAGTTTGTCTGAATGAGTCTCTGTGTGTGTGAATCTGTTTGAATGTGCGTGTGAGAACTGAGTTTGAGTGTTTGTGAGAGATAGATAGATAAAGAGAGAGTCTGTGAGAGAATGTGTTTCCCTTATGCTCTCGTCTTAATTAATCCTGATTAATTAATTATAATTAATTAGTTCAACTGGATTTATAATTGTTTTTTAACATGCATACCCCCCCTGGCACGTTTGGGGACCAACAATGCGGGCCCCCAGGCTTAGAAAGGTTCCTCACCCCTGTTCTACAGGGTGCTCTTGACAGACAAAGACTCTTTTTACATGAGAAGCCCCCACTCATGCCCATGCAGGTCCGCTGTGTGGGCACGATTGGGTGCCACCCATGTGTCTGCTACGGCAGATGGGTGGGCATGTGTGTGCACTCCCATGAACCACGTATCCCCACCCACCTCCACCCATCGCCCCTGCATGGAGCAACTGGGAAAAAATCCAGGTTGCCCCATGCAGGAGCATGCGTGGGGATACCGGGGCAGTGGTGTTTTCCCGTGTGCATCCATCCCCTTCACTGCCCACGCAGCGGCGCACTCATGCATAACGCCCCCCCCCCACAGCTATGGCCCATTTGAAAAGGGCCAATGATTTCACCACTAGGAGGATTTAAGCAAAGGCCCCACTCCAAAAGAGGCATGCATGTAACCTTTGCCTTGGAGTTCACGGGGAGTCCACAGGCTTGGGGTGCAGCTAGGCTGGAATGGGCTGATAGGGTTCCCCACTGCAGTCTACTCCCAGTGGGACACAGACTCACCAACAGCAGGGAGCATGGGTCACTTAGCCTTGTGTCCCCTGATCCAACTGCACCACTTCTCCCTATCGTCTCACCCCAGGTTTCAAGAGCACCTGATACTCCCTTGGTAGGAAGCACAACTCTCCGCGCTCACAAAGAGGTGTCACTACAGCGACCGCTTCCCCCCTCCCCACAACTGTGCTGCTGCTCCTAGAATCCTTCGTCCAAACCCTTTTCTCAGAATTCCGAGGGGATGCTTTGCGCACATGTTGTGTGCCCAAGGCCATTTTGCGCATGTGCAAATCAAACCGAATTCCCCCCCCCCATTGATTCCGTTGAAACGGAATCAGGATATTTGTTCACTTCCTGTTCTGATGGAGTGGATCGAATGAAAGGTGTTCGCTCCTATAGCTGTGCCTCCTAGCAAGGGAGTGTGGCTTTCCCCCACCTGTGGCAAAGGCATGGCTATATGCGGGCGAGGAAGTTCAGCTGCATTGGGGCCCACAAAATGGGGAAACCCAGGCTTCCCAGTACATCTGCATCCCCCGCTGCTGAGAGTGGAGGGAGGAAGGAGCCTCGCAGGGGGAATGCCTCTGTTTTGGGGTGGGGAAATAAATGGAAGGAGAAAAGGCAGGAGGCAGGAGAGGCAGTTCTCCCCCCTCTTCCTCCTTCTCTGCCCATGTCCCACTCCCAGTCCCCCACCCCCCACACACTGACTGTGACTGAATGAAGCAAATATTTCCATTCAGATCAATATAAAGCTGTGCATTTTCAAAACTACATCTGACCAATTCCAAAATTTCATGGAATGACCATCAGTGAGCAGGACCATAGTGTCTGTGGTGAAAATCAGATACTTTTCAGCAGACAAAACTAGCTTGTTCTAGGAGCCAGTTTAATTTGCTTTTGACTTGGTTTTCCAACTCTTTATGTGTCACATATTGAGCCTACACAAGTGAGCTGGAGTTTCTTATGCCCTTGTGCAAAGGCAAAACTTTTAACCAGTAGCGGTTTTGTTGATTCAGCGTGTGTGTCTGCTTGAGTGTGTATTCACAAAACAATGCGGGTATTCTATATCCTTTAATTAGTTTCATGGATAACTGTATGGAAGAAAACAAATCTCCAGGAACTGGCACAATTGTTGTTTGCCTGTGCACAGTGCTGAGTACCTTTGGCTAGCTCAGTTGATAATGGTACATCCATTTGCTGCTACAAGAGCTGCATGTTGACCTGTATTTAAGAATTTTGACAATTTCACTAAGCAGACTCTTGTACAAGTTGGCATCTGTTATAGCATTTTCAGGATTGGAACCCAGTACATTAAATTGATTTTGATATGGTCTTGGCTTGATTGAATCTGTGCAAACACTAGTACATTCAAGTTTATGTCTGAGTTATGAAAGAGTATGAATTTTTTTATGAACTTTCTTTCATTTACAAAGTTATTTGCAGGCTGCGAAAACTTACCACTCTTCCTGGTTTCACCAAGAGTCTCCAACACTTTTATTATTATTATTATTAACATACATTTATATAGCACCAGCAGTGTACCTGGCACTTTACAAAGTAATAAAATAGACACGGTCCATGCCCCTAGGGCTTACAATCTGAGAGACAGGAGCTGGGGGAGAGACTTAGGAAGGGGAACAGAGGGAGAGACAAGGGGTCTAACATTCATGAAGATGCGAGGTCTCAAGTGCACGTACTTGGCTTGGTTACGATGAGAATGACAGCAGGCAGGTCCATGTTGCAAGGATAAGGGTAAACCGATCGTAGGTATAGGAATAGTGGCTCAGCAGGATAAAGAGTCAGACAGAGCAGAGCGAAAGAGGTGAGTTTTAAGGAGAGATTTGAAGGTATGAAGGGAGGGGGCAAGGCGGATGTGGACAGGGAGGGAGTTCCAGGCATGGGGGGCAGCAAGTGAGAAGGGACGAAGGCGCTTAGGGGAGCAGGGAAGGCGTGGAAGGGTGAGAGAAGGGACAGAGGAGGAGCGAAGTGCACGGGCTGGAGTATGGAGGGCGATAAGTGCAGAGAGGTAGGGGGGAGCAAGGTTGTGAAGAGCTTTATAGGTGAAGACTAGGAGCTTGTGCAGGATTCGTTCAGGAAGGGGAAGCCAGTGAAGCGAAGAGAGGAGGGGCTGCACATGGTCGAAGCGACTGGCGAGGTAGATGACCCTGGCAGCAGAGTTTTGGACAGAGATGAGGGGAGAAAGGTGAGACCGGGGAAGGCCAGTGAGAAGGAGGTTACAGTAATCGAGGCGAGAGATGACCAGAGCATGAACAAGAGTTTTGACAGACGGGACAGAGAGAAAAGGGCGAATCTTAGCAATGTTCATTTACATACATCCTTTCTCCCGTCTCTTCAACTTCTTGTGCGTAATTGTAAAATCATACGTTTTAACTATTCTCACATCCATTTCCTCACAGGCAGATTTGTACATTTGCAGCAGGATTAATCCCTTCACGTTGAAAAAAAAATACACATGAACAAGTAAATGCAATTCTTAAACCATGGTTTCTGAGTTAAAATATTTTTTGTTACATAGCATTACATCTGCGCTATCCTGTGACCCATCATCATCATCATCATCATCATCATCATCATCATCATCATCATCATCATCGGCTTCCACTTCCTGAACGAATCCTGCACAAGATCCTAGTCTTCAACTATAAAGCTCTTCACAACCGTGCTTCCCCCACCTCTTTGCGCTAATTTCCCTCGGTACTCCAGTCCATGAATTCCGCTCCTCCTCTGTCCCCTCTCTCACCCTCCCATGCCACCGCTGCTCCCCTAACCACCTTCATCCCTTCTCTCTAGCTGCCCCCCATGCCTGGAACTCCCTCTTTGCCCCCTCCCTTTGTACCTTCAAAACCTTCCCTATGGCGTAGCATCCATTGAGTGAATCTGGCATAAATCTGTGGCACCAGGGTCTGCTGCATGGCCCCACAGGGGTATCCCCGTACCTGGGCTGGAGGAGGCCCGGGTGCAGGACACACACACATCATGGGGGGGGGGTCCTCACCTGTCTCTGCCTGCTAGTAGTGCTGCTGCAGCAGCAATAGCAGCTGATCGGACTAGGGATGGGTGAACAGATTGCGGTTCGGGTTCGGCTATTCGGTTCGGCTGCGTTCGGTTTGTCCGTTTGGTTTGTCCATTCGGTTTGTCTGCGTTCGGTTCATCAGTTCGTTTCAGCAGCTTGGCTAGTTCGCCGAGTTCGGGTTCAGCTGTTCTGTTCGGCCATTCTGTTCGGCCATTCGGTTAGGCTGTTTGCCTGTTCAGTTCGGCCGTTCGGCCGTTCGGGAAATGTTGTTATGCTTTTTTTTTGTTTTTTATTTGGTTTTTTTGTTTTTATATGGGGTTTTATTATTATTTTTTAAATCTAATATTATATATATCTATCTACACTAAATCTAACTGCTATTAACTATTCTAAATGCTATGGATTATCTAATAAGTACACAGACCTACTCCTACAAACACTAAAACTAAATCACTAACGCTATCTCTATCACTAAGCTAACTCCTACAACT
>QEPC01013902.1:194030-226618 GCA_003113815.1 Sphenodon punctatus | reverse complement strand
GATAGATAGATAGATAGATAGATAGATAGATAGTAGAGAGTTGTAGGAGTTAGCTTAGTGATAGAGATAGCGTTAGTGATTTAGTTTTAGTGTTTGTAGGAGTAGGTCTGTGTACTTATTAGATAATCCATAGCATTTAGAATAGTTAATAGCAGTTAGATTTAGTGTAGATAGATAGATATAATATTAGATTAAAAAAATAAAAAAATAAAACCCCATATAAAAACAAAAAAACCAAATAAAAAACAAAAGAAAACCATATAAACCCCAATCCCATATATATGGGATGTATATATATCCATATATCTCCATATCTCCATATATATCTCCATATATGGAGAGATATGGAGATATGGAGAGATATGGATATGTACACATCCCATATATATGGGATGGGGGAGAATCACAAACAGAAGAAGAATCTGTAGTGAAATACATACATACTCAATGTGGATGTACAGTGAAGTGCATAACACAAGGTTTCAGTTTATGGTTTATGTTTCATTTCAGTACAAAACTGAAATGAAACTTAAAGCAATCTAAAAATCCTACTCAACGCCTGCTGTTCAGGAATAGTGACTAGCTCAGAAGGTGTTGGGAAGGGGGGAGGCAGATAATTAGTTTAGTTTCTTGCAAGCCTCTCCACCCCTGGTGCCTGGAAGTCTGGTCCTCAGTGACTGACTACACCTCCCTGTCATGTTTGGCCTTCCAGTAAACCTTTTTTTGCCACCCGAACTCACCCGAATGTGATCCGAACTGACCGAACTGTTCGGCCATTTCGCCGTTCGGTGTTCGGTTTGTTCGGTATGTTTGTGTTTGTGTTCGTGTTCGTGTTCAGTCATCCGAACAGGCCGAGTTCGGGCTGAACTCCGAACTTCCAAACCACGTTCGCCCATCCCTAGATCGGACTGGGAGATAAAGCTGTTTGTAAACAAACAATGCCTCCCTATATGAGTGATCATAAGGTTGTTGCCTTGTAAAGAAGGTTCTTCGAAATGGAATAAAACATTATCACAACTGGGTTCTGCATGCTCACCATATTCAAATAATAGACCAGATGATGGTCTCGAGCTCCTCTAGTATAAAAAACACTCTCCTCCTCAGAATGACAGTTCCTTCCAACCCTTTCTAGGAATATAAGAAAATTCCATGTGGGGCATGGAAGGGTGGATGTTGTGAGAATGTTAGGAGCCATCTCAAAAAACCTTGTTTACAAGACAGCAACCTTCTGTTCTTAGAGTGGCTCCTCACAGGCTGTTTTTTTACATGGCTCCACTGGTTGGGGAGTCCGTGGGTGTCCTGGTGTGTGGGCAGGGCATGCACATCACTGCACATGCATCCCCACTGTCCCCCTGCTCATCAGCACCCATGGAGCAACCACCATTTCCCCCAATTGCTCTGTGCATGGGGACGAGTGGGGGGTGAGTGGGGATGCATGTTAGGTGGGCATGCTCACATATACCTATTCACCATGGGCATACATGCCACATCATTCACACAGGGCTCCCCAACACATGAACATGCAGAAATCTGTAAGTTCATGTGTGGGAGAGGCCCGTGTAAAAAGGGCCACATTGTCACAACTGTCTTACTTATACTATCTTAGGTAGGAATTTAGGATGTAAAGCAATATCTAGTCTATCTTGGAAAATCTGCAAATATGGTTCTGAGATTATTATGCCTGCTTTTTCACTAACTTCTTAATGAAGTTATTGCTAATAGGAACTAGGGATAGCATAGCATAGCATTTTAATTTATATCCTGCACTCTCTCAAAAATGAATCGAGGCAGCTCACAGTACAATAAATACATCTCTGGGTTTGTTATCCCATGCAGGGGACCCAGCACAAAAGCAATAACATAACACATATGTTAGGGGGTTTTCCCCATAGGGATGGGGGTTTTCCCCATGTAGGGTATTTTAAATTGTTTTAAAATTTTATTGTTTTAAATGAAATGTTGTTTGCCGCCTCGGGCTGCCCTGTGGGCAGGAGGGGCGGGATATAAATTTAAAAATAAATAAATTAATTAATAAATAAATATCACAACTTATCAATACAAAACAACCCCACCCCACCCCCCAACTGATGCCTCATTCGACCAATGCCTCCACACCAGGCAATTGGTCCCGTCGCTAAACCGTCTATCCCCTGCTGCCACCAGGGGATCCAACCGGCTCCACCCCTATCTCACCCGGGGGAGTCGGCCACACCAACCTCCTCATCAGCAAATAACCCCACCCCCTACACAATACAAAACCCACCAAAACTCCCACCTCTGCCTCATAGCCGGCCAAGACAGGCCCCTTAAACTATACAAAATAAGTCACTTAACAAAAGACACACCGCGAAAAACTCCCTCCCGCCTAATAACAAAACTCAGACCCCTAACCCCCTACTGGCCCTGAAGGGCCCCAAACGGCTGCATCGTTTGGCCGTGGCCGTGGCCCTTCGACCCTGGACCTGCGGCTCCGCGGCGTGCGGCGCAGCCACAGGTGGTGTCTTTTATACACCTCCTGGCTGCTTCCAGTGGCGATAGAGGGGGCGGGGGGAGGGGAACAGATCTCAAGTCCCCTAGGCCCCCAAACTCATGTACCCCCTTTTCCCCAGGGGGGCAGTGGGAGGTCCTGGTGAGATGACAGCAGCGGCGGCAACCGGCAGGACACCCACAGAGGCTCCCAGCATGGTGGCAGATGGTAAGTGGAGCACACAAAGCAGCTGCAGGTGGTTTCTTTTATACGTCTCCTGGCTGCTTCCGGTGGTGATACAGGGGGCAGGGGGAGGGGAACAGATCTCAAGTCAGCATCCCCTAGCACCCCAAACTCACGTACCCCCCTTTTCCCCAGGAGGACAGCGGGGGGTCCTGGTGAGATGACAGCAGCGGCGGTGGCCGGCAGGACACCCACAGAGGCTCCCAGCATGGCGGCGGATGGTAAGTGGGACTATCAGCAAATTATTGGTTACCGGTTTTATCATTGTCGGATTATCAGATATCAGATTTATCGGTATCAGCATATCGGCTTTTTAACATTGCAGATTTTTTTGATCTTTAATGTGGCCATCCAAAAAATCTGCAATGTTAAAAAACTGATGTGCTGATACCGATATTATCAGTATTATCGGTTAATCTGATATTGCCAATTATCAGCATTGACGGATTAATCTGATACCGATAGTCCCATCCCTAAGGAATACTGTCTTTAAACCCCCAAACCATAATCAGTTCATTTGCGCTCCCCATATAATTAATTCACGCTGCCCCTGGGGGTGAAATGAAATAGTTATTGTTGTGGAGGCAGTGTGAATTTATTATATGGGGCGGGGGCATAAAAGAACTAGTTATGGGGTGGGGGGCCGCATGCATTGATTATGGGGGCACAACTGAACTGGTTATATATATGACTCTTTTCATGGCATAATGCGCTTAATAGGCTGACTGCATTTTTGGTGTCTTGTGTGTTTGATAGCAGCACCCCCAGGCCCGCAAAACTGGGTGGCACCCCTAGACCCACCGACAGGACACAAAGAAGGGGGTCCATCTTGACTTCTTGGGGCCCATTCCACCCTAGCTACACTCCTGATCCCTCCTCAAGACCCACCTCTTCCGCTCTGCCCTCCCCGACTCCTCGCTCCCCTCTTCTCACTCCTGCTGATACCTTCCATCCAGTAAAACCTGTTACCTGAGGTCTGTGTACTCATATCCTCAGCACATGGACCAGCTAGCCATCATTCTCGATATAACCAGCACTGCAGCCAGGCTTAGCCCAGCCAGGAAGAAATGAATAGTAGAACTAAGCAACACTGATGGCGGCAGGATTAGAACTAGCAAGAGGAAATACTTCTCCATACAACACACAGTTAACCTGTGGAATTCAGTGCTAGGGGATGTTGTGAAGGCCCATAATATAACAGCGGCTCAGCCTCGGGAGTGGACACCCATCCCCCCAGGGCCCAACTTGCTGCTGCTGCTACCACTGTTGTCGCCACTGCTGCTGCCATCATTGCCACCACCACTGTTGTGGGGAGAGGGTCCGTCCCCCCGATGAGACCCAAGCTGCCTGGCCAGAGGTAACATCAACCCCTCCCCCTGTTGGAGGAGGGGGACAGCTGGTGCTTGGGGATGAACTTCCAACCCTGCGGGACCAAAAGCTGCCAGCGGCATGGGGACGCCACAGGCAGCGTGCCTAAGAGCCATGCCAAGGGGCCTTTAGGCATGACCCTTAGCAGGGTTTGAGTGGGATAGTGCAAGGGTATTTGTATTTTGGGATTCTGACAGAGGTGGTAGGGGGATGGAATGTTTGCTTTATGTGGGGGAGGGGCAGGGAGACTGGGTTAGGGGGAAAAGGACCCCCTTGGTGTGAGGGCACAAGTCACGTGTGCTGGGTGTGTTGGGTACCACTTGACACCAGGGCAGAGCAGCCAAAGTGGGGCTGGGGATGGGGGGGCCTCGCCGGGGGGATCAGCCAATGGGGTCGTGATGGGACAGGGGAGATATGGGTCCAAATGGGGTGGTATAAGACCAGTGAAGTGGGACAGGTGCTTGTTGCAGGTCCTGCTCACTAACCCCTTAGCAGCTGGACAGGGGAATTGAGATCAAAGGACCCTTCGCTGCTGCTGTTGAACGTGAGATTTGGGATGAGCTAATGTGGTTCGGATGTTCGGAGTTTCCACTTAACTCGGTCTGTTCGGACCTCCGAACCGAACGTCCGCACCGAACTCTTGAATGACTGAACAGTTCGGTCATGTTCGGATGAGTTTGAATGAGTTCGGGGGTGGGAAAAAAGTCTTTTCAGGGCCGAAAATTTGATTTTGGTTTTGCTTCGGTATCGATAGCGCTATTTTTGAATGTTTGGCCAAGTTCAGCCAAACCGAACTCAGCTGAACTGAACCATCAAACCTGAACTTGGGTTTCGAACCGAATGATCAAAAGTCCAAACATCCGAACCGTGTTCTGTTTGCCCATCCTTACATGAAATCGGTGGCTAATAAAGCAACAACTATCTAGGAATTAGTCCTGGATTGTGCCGCCGATCTCATGGGCATTACAGAAACATTGCTGGACCTTGAGTCAGGGACTATCTTGGCTGACCTTGTTCCGGCCAGGCATTCCGTGCAGCATCAGCCATGGTTGGAGGGACACGGGAGGGGGGTGTTGTAGTTATGATTTTTAGAGAGAGATGATTGGTTAGGTATTATCCGGTGCAAACCATGGTAGGGACTGAGGCTCTTCATCTGGTGTTCGATTTGGCGGGGGACAGTCTGGGGGTGCTGTTCGTATACCGTGCACCTACCTGTACGACAGCCTCTCTACATGGTCTAGCAGAGGTGGTGGCAGAGGTGGTGTTGCGGTACCCAAAGGCATTAGTCTGGAGGGACTTCAACATCCACACTGACGCTGACCTTGGGGTTGCAGAGCATGAGTTCATGGCCACCATAGCCACCATGGGCCTATCCCAAATGGTCAGTGGCCGGACACATCAGGGGGAACATGTTCTCGATCTTTTTGAACTGGCCTTGAGGCAGGTGTTCCACTATTGGGGTAGATATCAGCAGTTCCCTTGTCATGGTTGGATCATTATCTCTTACAGACCTCTCTCCTAGCACATGTCTGCCCCTGGAAGGATGTGGAACCAATTCAAATGGTTCACATCCAGAGGCTAATGGAACCAGAACGGTTTAAGTTGGCTCTCGGGGAGGTATCCTCTGACCTCAATGACCATCTCATCAATGGCCTCATCGCACTATGAAACACCCTGTTGACTGAGGCCATTGATCGTATGGCTCCTAGATGTCTGCTTCCCAGGTGACAGCACCTCAGGCCTCTGCAGAGGAGGAGCTGTGAGAGCTGAAGCAAGGAGGGCAGTGTTTGGAGCGACAGTGGCCTCATTATCATACTGAAGCCAACAGATTGCAGCATAGAGCCAGTTTATGAGAATATGCCAATCTTATGAGGGCATCAAAAAAAGCATTTTTTGCTGCTCTCATAGCATCTGCAAAATCTCGCCCAGTGGAGCTTTTCCGGGTGGTACAGGGACTGTTCAGTCCGGCATCCCTCCCCCTTGAAGTGGAGTCATCTCTAGCACACTGTGATAGGTTTGTGAATTATTTTGTGGATAAAATTGCTCATATTCACCGCAAGTTTGACGTTGCACTTATTACACCAGGGGAACCTGAGGTTATGGAAGTCAGGCCTTGTCCAGTTTTATGGGATCAATTTCAGTCTGTGACACCTGCTGATGGGTTGGGACCCTTGGGGCTGTTAGGGCTCCCTCTTGTGAATTAGATCCATGCCAATATTGACGAATTAAATCTTGAAAGGAGACAATGGGGCCATTGCTGGCGGGGGTGGTCAATGCCTCCCTTCCGAAGGGCAGAGTTTCAGGCTGTCTCAAGTAGGCAATGGTGCGGCCTCTGCTCAAGAAACCATCACTCGACATTGACTCCCTTGCCAGCTATCAACCTGTCTCTAACCTTCCCTTTTTAGGAAAGGTTATTGATAGGGATGTGCGAACAGAACTGAGTTTTGAAATTCAGTTCGGTTCAGTTCAAAAATCAAGTTCGGTTCGAAATTTTTGTTTGGTCCACCGAACTATTAGAGTTTGGTCGAATTCCGAACTTCCAAACCAAGTTCGTACATTCAAAACCGGGGTTTTTGGCCTTCCGACCTGGTTCAAATTTGATCTAATAGTTCGGTCGAATTCGAGTTTGGTTCAAAAGTTCGGTTCGGTTGACTGAACTATTCGAGTTCAGTCTGAACTCCGAACTTCTGAACCACGTTCGCACATCCCAAGTTATTGAGCTGGTGGTGGCTCAGCAGTTGCAGGGGCATCTTGACTGCATTGATTTTCTTGATCCCTTTCAGTCGGGATTTCATCCAGGTTATGGCACAGAGACTGCATTGTGGCCTTGGTGGATGATCTGCACTGGGAAATGGACCGGGGTTGTTTGACCCTGTTGGTTCTATTAGATCTGTCAACTGCTTTTGATACGGTTGATCATGAAATGTTGGTGGCGAGCCTGCGGGACTGCAGGGGTGGGCGGGACTGTTCTTGAATGGTTCCGCTCATTCCTGACAGGGAGAACCCAGTGAGTGGTACTCGGGGAGTGCTCTTCATCATACCGAGACCTCGCATGTGGTGTCCCACAGGGTTTGGTATTGTCCCCCCTCCTGTTCGATGTATACATGCAGCCTCTTGGCGAGGTGATCAGGAGGTTTGGCATACGGTGCCACCAATATGCTGATGACACCCAGCTATACCTCTCTTTTTCAACAGACCCAGACCCTGCAGTCCCCATGCTTACTTGGAATCTGATGGCTGTGGGGGATTGGATGAGGGCTAATTGACTGAAGCTGAATCCTGACAAGATGGAGGTGATGCTGGTGGGTAAGGCAATGGAGTTAATGGCCCCCATCATAGATGGAGTCTGTCCTCCATTGGTTCCCCAGGAGCAGAATCTGGGGGTACTCCTCGATGCGCAGCTCCGCCTGGATGTTCATGTGGAGGCTGTGGTGAGGGATGCCTTTCACCAACTACATCTGGTACGTCAGCATAGGCCTTATGTTTTAGACTCCGACCTGGTCACCATCATCCATGCTTTCATCACCTCGAGACTAGACCGGTAACACACTCTACATGGGGCTACCCATGGTGATGGCCTGGAGGCTGCAGCTGGTGCAGAATTCAGCAGCCCATCTTTTGGTAGGACTGGAGACCCGGGAGAACACTACACGAGTGCTCAGTTCTTTGAATTGGCTGCCCTCATGGTCCCCCGAGTCTTCCGGGGGACTACGTAGGGGAGGGCGTTCTCAGTGGCTGCACCAAGGCTGTGGAACTCCCTTCCGGTGGTGAAGCGGCTGGCCCTGGACCTTTCCTCCATTCGTAAAAGCTGTAAGACTTGGCTATTCCATCAGGTGTTTGGCAGGGGAGATGGGTAAAAGGGTGGGGGAGGAGAGGGATGGGGGAGAATTACATGTTTTTATAATTTTATAGTTTTATAATTGTTGGCTTTTGTTGTGCCTCAAGCTGCCTGTGGCAGGAGGGGCGGGATATTAATTTTTTAATAAATAAATTAATAAATACCCAAGCCAAGCACATGCACCTGGGACTTTGCATCTTCATGAATGTTACACCCCTTGTCTCTCCCTCTGCTTCCCTTCCTTCATCCCCTCCCCCCCCCATCTCTCAGACTGTAAGCCTTAGGGCAGGGACTGTGTCTATTCCATTACTTTGTAAAGCACCATTATTTTGTAAAACTACATTGCTTGAGCTATATAAATTCTTGGTAATAATAATAATAATAATAATAATAATAATATCAATTAATCATCATCATGATCATGATCATGTGAGCAAGAGGTTATCTCAGAACTATTATCTTGTATGAATGCAGTGCAAGTTTTAATCCATCATCTCCAGGCTCTGGGGTGAAAACCTACTTTATCAGGGTTATGGATAAGTTGGAGAAATAAGGGCTTCAAGACATAGCAGGATCATGTTTACACTGGAAAACAGCAGGGCAAAATGGTTACTCTGTCTCCTTTCACATCAGAACAGGGCAGGAGAGACCATAATATGTCCCCAACCTCTTTTGAAATGGCCCCACCTACTTCAGGTACAAACCTCAGTGAAGATGACACAACCCTAAATGTAGGGTTGAATAGAAATTTTGGCCTGTTTCAATTTACAGTGGATCAGGTCAAGTTGAAACTGGTACCTGGTACCCACGGGTAATACCAACATACCAACAACTGATATGCCGAAATACTGAAAAATCCTAAAAAATCCAAGGTAAAATCAGGACAAATTGTCCCAGATTTGTCCTGGATTGTTTGGTATTTTTTTAGTATTTTTTGGTATTTCAGCATACTGGTTGTCGGTATTTCAGTAATCAGCTGTTGCTATCTGGGTGGAACTTTTTGGTATTTCAGGTACCTGATAAAAAACCAGTTTGGGCATTAAAAACTACCTGAAATATTTGTTTTGACTTGGATACCAGAAATTTGATGAGCATACCCATTTTTGCAGATACTCATTTCAGCTCTAATTGGGCTGTTTCATTCAATTGGGGGAAATGAAGACTGGAATACAATATGATCTGCATTTTGCTAGACAGACCAAAAATGGTGGTGTAGTGTAGGAAGTCACCATTTTGCACATGAATTCTATGCCCACGGACATTTTGCGTATGTATAGTAGGAGGTGGATTCACTTGTTCCACATGGCTTGCGTTTGGCTTGTGCGTGACACAATGTTCCAAAAATTGGCATGTGTATGGGTTGTATACCATATGTGGGCTATGGGATTGGTCTCACTGACTGAAATCCCAAACCCCACGGGTGCCGTCGTGTATGCATATGCTGCCATGTGGTTTGTGTGTGTGTGTGTTGGGGGCCACATCACGGGTGTGCATGACTTGCACGTGTGTACATACATGTGAATGCACCATGTGTGCTGTACACACTGGTTTGAAGGGCTTGGGACCAGCCCCACCCTGTCAGTTATTGGATCAGAATTCTGCCTTATCTTAAATCCAGGGTGGAACTCTAACTGATGTTCCAAAAATTCAGAAAAACTCAGCAAAGTTGGGAGGGCTCTTTCGATCCAACTCTACTTGTATTGCCTTCACCTAAGCGGCTAAGGCTAAGCCCCCTCTTGCTTTTACTTAATTTTCACTCCACAAATGAAATCGAGCCTAGTAAAACAGACATGTGGTTTCCAAGGCTGAGCGAGCTTCCAATAAAACGTATTTTCCGTGGCCTCCATTTTTTGTTTTTCCTTAATTACCAAAGCAATCAAATTTTCTCTATCCCTGGTAGATATTTTACAGTTGACATACTTAACCTCCTGAGTTCCTAATTCCAACAAAATCAACTTTTCACATTAGAATATAGTATTGCAATAAATATGAAACCTAATTTGCTTGAAAGAATGCATTAGGAATATACTACTGGGTCATTAACCGGTGCCTGAGTTTTTCAAAAATGTCGAAAGTACTCGACTGGTTCTTACAACCGCATATGAATAATAAATAGATGAGCCTCTGCCTGACATTTAAAGAATATGTCAACAATTTAACAGCTTCCCCTAGAACAATGAGAGATTTATTCCTGCAGGACAATATTACCATCAGAGATACTGGCACACTGCTGATTAGAAAAGTGACTTTCAGTTGGAGTTTCCTTTTTATTATTTTAATCGCTTTAGGACCCAAAGAAGCCTGTCCTCTCCATTCTCCAAGAGTTTGTATTTGATTCATGGGGAGCCTATATTTTAAGCTTTGCGACAGCAACATTTTTGGGTTTCTAGTCATCTTTCCTTTGCACCCCGACAGAAATCATCATCACAGCAAAGAGGATTAGGAGTTTTCGTATCCCGGGAGATATGTTCTTTTCTTTCACCCATCTGCAGTCTGTATTTGGATTGCTTCTCAAAGTACTTGCGTTCTCTGCATCGGCTGCATGTGGAGGAATGGACTGAGTTGAAGGTTGGGCTGCTGGTTTTTAAGTCTCTGAACGGTTAGGCCCTGGCTATATTTGAGACGTACTTCTGGAACCTCACACTGAGGGGTATCTGCATTCAGGAACCACCCGTTGCTTGGGGGTTCTGCCATCACGTCTGAAGTTGGCAGGCGATCGGGCCTTTGCTGCGGCGGGCCCCTTCAGATGGAACTCGCTCCCTCTGGATCTTCATCTCAGTTCCTCCCTCCATACCTTTCAAAAACACCTACAAACATATTAGTTTACTAGGTGCCTTTAGGATCAACGGGTGGTGCCCTCATCGTACTTTCCACTCCCCTTTTTGCCTGCCCTATTTTAAAAATAATAATAATAATCATTGTTTGAAATTGTTCTAAGTTGTTTTATATTGATTTATAGCATTTATACGGCTTTACCTTTTTTGTGAAGTGCTCCGAGGGCTGTGTAAGGCAGGGGGTGCTATAAAAACAACATTTATTATTGTTATTGTTACTCTGCTCAACTATTAACTGGTAGAGCGGTAGCCACCTTTTCAACTTTGCACTGTAACTGAGCTGATAAAGCAGAATAGAGCTGATTTGTGGGAAATGCATATAGTTCGGAAAAGGCCAGCTATAAGGCCAGGAGGAATGTTGGGTAGACATGCACTGTATAACTTTCCATAGACACACCAGAGCTGAAATAAATAGCTGTTTGCTAAGCACCATCTAATCCAGCTCTATACAGATAGACTGCAGTTAGCCATCGGGCTATCTGTGTATTATTCAAACAGCCAGCGGTTAGCAAATTAGTTAGGAGTACTGCATGGCAGAGAGGTGCTAGGTTGCACCTCTGGTGTCAATGGCAGTTGATCTTGAATGGAGATGTGAAGGAGGTAGCTAGGCCTCTGCCATTCCGTTCCACAACCCCAGGGACAGACAATGGCTGCAATCATTGAAGGGGTCCGTCCTTCCCTGGTATCGCAGGTCCGTAGTCTGGGGATGCTCCTGGATCCACATCTCCGCCTGGATATTCAGGTGGCGGTTGTGGCTAAGGGGGCATTATGCCAGTTACATGTTATGTTAGCTTAAGCCATATGTCTCAGACTCTGATTTGGCCACAATCATTTATTACCTCAAAACTGGACTATTGCAATGCACTCTACGTGGAACTACCCTTGGTGCTGGTTTGGAGACTGCAGCTGGTGCACAACGCGTCGACTCATCTCCTAATGGGGATGGGCCAATGTGAGCACATTACATCAGTGCTTCACTTTCTGCACTGGCTGCCGATAGTCTTCCAGGACTAATTCAAGCTGCTGGTGCTGACCTTTAAAGCCCTAAAAGGCCTGGGTCCCATCTACCTGTAGGGCCGCCTCATCCTCCAGGTCCTGGATCGGCTCCTGCGGTTGACCGGGAGCACCCTCCTTGAGGTCCCTTGGGTTTCTCAAGTGTTGACCTTGGGGAGGGCTTCTCTGTGGCTGTGCTGCAGCTGTGGAACTCCCTCCCATTGGAGGTCCACCTGACCACCGAGCTTTGCTCTTTCTGCAGACAATGTAAGACCTGGCTGTTCCACTGTGCCTTTACCGAGGGGTATGGGGTGGGTGGGTTGGGTTAGGGAAAGCTTGGGGTTTGTTTTATTGAGGGATTTTAATTTTATTTTATGTATTTGTTTTAATCTTTTTTTAATATGTTTTTAACCGCCATGAGATGCTTTTAGCAGGATGGGGCGACATAAAAATTTTATAAGAAAGAAAGAAAGAAAGAAAGAAAGAAAATCCTAAATGAGTTCCACATGGAATCTATTTGGGATCCGCACGGGTCCTGCACTGGATCCATGCAGCACAATGCAGTCCCTGTGGAGATGCATACAGTTTGCACATACATGCACGCACTGTGCAAAGGGGTATGGAATCACTCCCGATGGGTGGGACTTATGGAATTGGCTTGAGGCTTAGAACATCTTCTGGTGCCAATTAAGCATCACCCCAAGGTGTCTTTGTTACAGCCTTGCTACCTGAACCCAATAGGAAGTTCCAGAAAGAACTACATTTTGAGGGAATCCAGGCACATGATGGGGAGATGGGAAACCCACCAGATGCCCACTGAGGTATCCAAAAAATGAGGGTATTACCAGCGGGAAGCAAATGTCCTACCCACTGCAGCTCTAATTGATATTTCAGCTCAGGGCTCAGTTTACTTTATAGGGGTGTGAAATTTGTTTTTGTTATTATGATAAAGAAAACAAAAATCTTGATTTTCTTTTTAGATAATATAAAAACAAAAATGACAAATAGTAATAATGAACACAAAAAGGAAAATGAATTTTTGTTTTAAAAATAATGGGAAAAACTGAAAAACGTATTTCTGGCTATAACATTTTTGTTTCTTATCCAATTCTGATGAAACCTGGAAAGATTGTACCACCAAGAGAGGGCATATTGAGTAGTAAATTGTGAAAAGGCTTAATAATGGACACAGATTTTATAAGCAATTGAATATTGTGATTTTATGAAAAAGCTGCATACACATTTCTGGCTACATCATCTTTATCTTCCATCCAATTTGCATGAAACCTGGAAATATTATGTTCCTCCATATGTTTACCAACCCTGCCAAATTAGAGAAAGAATTGATAAAGGGTCCTGATGTTATAAGACATTAACCTGAAAATGCATTTCCAGTTGTAACATTTTTATTTTCCATCCTGTTTACAAGATACTTGGCAGGAATGTATCCCACACCTTCCCTGATATCTTCCAAACTACAGGACAATTTGATAATGGGCCCCAATTTTATAAGCAATTGACATTGTCCCCTTGAAGACCATTATTCAGATAAATAGCAGCACATGCAGTGCCAGTCAGAGGCAGGCACATGGCATGGCAGGGGGAGGGAGGATGTAGGAGGGAGGATAAGAAACAAAAAAAAAGACTGACAGACACATTCGCTGGCCAATTACTGCATACTTCCAGCTTTACAGGACAAATCGGTAGTGGTTTCGAAGCAGGCTTATGGGGTGGCCCTGAGGCGGGCATAGAAGGTTCATAACTGGGACTTTGGGGATAGCATCCCCAGAACAAAGGAGACATTGTTTACCCATCCAGATTGGCCAATTATCATCCCAATCACATCCTGCAGCACTGGACCAGAAGACATAAGAGAATCTCCATTAGCTCTATCCTAAACAGATGCGTCCAACTTCCCAGTAACAAATGAGGGAGAGAATTTGAGATGGTCACAGCACAGAACAAGGATATTTGGTTGACATTTCTGCTGGCTAACTGGTATCACAAACATCTTATACCACAGTGACATGTAAGAGAATCCCTGGCATAGGCTCATTCTCTGCATATTCTGTGCAGGCATGTAAAATTGGAACCCTTTATCAAATCGTCCTGATATTTGTCAAAAACAGTCCAAAAGGTGTGAGATACATTCCTGCCAAAGTTCATGTACAGTGATTGGATTACAAAATTGTTACAGTCAGACATACATTTATAAGTTAATTGCTTATAACACCAGGATCCTTTATCCAGTCTTTCTTAAAATTGGCATAGATAGTAAATCTGGGGAGAGGTATAAATGTGCCAATTTTTATCCACATTAGATAGGAGAAATAGAAGTTACAGCCAGGAATGTATATGCAGATATTTGAAAAATAACATAATTCAACTGCTTATAAAATAATTTTCCTTTATCCAATCCTTCTCAGATTTTGTACACATAATGGTTCCTAGTGTAGGTAAACTACCCCAAAGTTTCATCCATATATAGTATAAAACAAAAAAAACCTACAACCGAAAATGTGTATTTCATTGAAACCAATGGAAATCGAAAACAAAAGGAAAAAGGAAAACAAAGTTTTGATATTTATGAAAATGAAAACAACAGGTTTAAATACCAAAAATTAAAAATGAAACCAAAAAATGGCATGGGTCCCTGGTGCACACCTCTGTCAGTTTAGCCCAACACCATCCCTGAGTGTAGCATATAGAGACTAAATTTATTATCAGCAGTTACGTGAGGCAAAAAATCCCATCAGTTTCTTGGTCAGTCTTTCTTAAGTTTTGGGATTATTGTCCTGAGTCTGAGTTTTTTGTTTCCAGCTGAAAAATTCTCTCCCGAGTGAGGCAGGTCATTCATCATGGAAACACTCATCAGACATAAAGCAATTAGAGAGTGCCTGTTGTCCTGAAATAATGAAGAAGACCGAAGGGCTGATCTTATGCATCTGTGGCTGAATAATTCAATATAAATGATAGGAATGCTAGCCTGGGAGAAAAAGAAGGAAGAAGGCTGATAAGGCCGGTAGCTTCCTGGCACATCGGATGCCTCTCTGAATGAAAGGCAGGCAGGGCTGTGGATCACCGTGAATTTTTTTGGTCTTGATTTTCGTGCCTCAGAAGCACTGCATTCATTGCTGAACATTCCTTCTACAACCTCCCTTCAAAGCCGAACTCAAATGGCCACCCTTCAAAGTCTCAACCTAATGGCTGTCCTTTGTGTGAAGCACTCTTGCAAAACCTCTGCCCTAGAGCTGAAATGAGTACCTGAAAAAAAGGGTATACCTGTCAAATTTCTGGTACTTATTTTGATTTGAAAAAAATCAGGTATTTTTCAGTCCTCAAAACACATTTGCTTGGGTTCCCGAACTACTGTAATGTCAATTTTGGTCCAATTTGTTAACTTCTGGTCCTGGAGTTTTGACTTCGGATCTCGGATGACCCAAACGTTTTCAGGCATTTTTTTCTCAAGATTTTTGGCAAGACTAAAATGAGATTTTGCCTGTTGTGAAAAATCTTGTGAGAATCGGCTTCTCATTGGCATTCTCGTGAGATTCTCTAAAATGGCCACCAGGTGGCTTTGCAGGCACACAATGACTATTCTGACCATTGAGAGCGTGGGGGGGGGGGGGCTCCAGAATCTCCCGTGATCCTCAAGAAACCTCAATTTTAAAAAAATTTATTTATTGGTATTTCTATGCCGCCCCCTCATGCCCACAGCATCTCAGGGCGGCTAGCAATACAATAAAACAATAAAATACATTAGAAACTGACATCAATTTTAAAATAATTTTAAAAAACCCAACCCTGCTCTGCACATGTGAAAAATGTCTGCCTGTGGGCCGTGCATGTGCGGAATGGCCCACACTGGCTATTTTGAGCACTCACAGAGTGTTTCTAGGAATTTCAAGAATCTCGTGAGGTTCTCAAAATCTCAGTGAGATCCTGCGAGATTTTGTTGGGGAGTTGAGTGAATCTTCCGCGTACTCACAAGAATTACACAGCATTCTCATTTCAGCCTTAGTCTGTGGGTAATTTGGGATACTCAAAAAACATTAAACAAAAATTGGATTCTGCTCATCGTTATCCGGGTACCCATTTGGATACCTGAAACAGTACTCAAAATTTGGGATATTGTCCATGGATACCATGAGGTACCTGTTTCAGTTCTACTCTGTCCCTTAGAGAGGGAGTTTGACTAGGGAGAGAAGTCCTTCACACCAAAAGTAACCAGTTGTCACATGAAGATAACCACCATTCTGTCCATGGTCATTGTGACAATGTGTCACAGCTCCCAGCACATTCTTTTCTATTTGCTTCAAAGATAATTTAGAAATTCACATATTTTTTCACTTTGCTATTTCATTTCATTTATTTTTGTTATCTTAGTTCCTTGGCTATTTAGTTTATCCATTTATTCCTTTATTATATTTTTACCCTGCCCCTCTTGCAAAGTGACAAGGTGCAGCGTAAAATTATAAAACATATAAAACACAGTTTCAATAGAAAAATAAACGCAAAACATATATACAAAAATAACACTCTAAAACCCAATACTAAGACATTTAAAACTCTGACTTACATAAGAACATAAGAAGTGCCACACTGGGTCCGACCAACGGTCCATCAAGCCCAATATCCTGTCTCCGACAGTGGGCAATCACGGGGGCCTGAGAGAAGCACCTAACGGGTCACCATGCTATCCATTCCCTGTGGGTCATCCCCAGGCTCCCGACAGTAAAGGGTTTTGTTCCCCAATCCTATCTGGTTAATAGCTGCTAACGGAACTATCTTCCAGATACTTGTCCAAACCTCTTTTAAACTCTGCTACACTGCTGGCCTTGACCATCTCCCCTGGCAGTAAATTCCACAACCTAATTGTACGCTGAGTGAAAAAATACTTTCTTTTGTTTGTTTTTACTCTGCCACCTGTGAGTTTCATGGAGTGTCCCCTAGGTTTAGTACGAGTTGAGAGGGTAAATAACTGTTCCCTGTTTACAAGCTCCACACCACTCATGATTTTATCGACCTCTATCATATCTCCTCTCAGTCGTCTCTTCTCCAAGCTGAAGACCCCCAACCTATCAAGCCTCTCCTCATACGGGTGCTGTTCCGTACCCTGGATCATTTTTGTTGCCCTTCTCTGTACCTTTTCTAGTTCCGCTGTGTCTTTTTTGAGATGGGGCGATCAGAACTGCACACAATATTCAAGGTGCGGTCACACCATTGATTTGTATAGAGGCATTATGACATCTTCCGTTTTATTCTCTATTCCCTTGCGAATAATTCCTAACATTCTATTAGCTTTTTTTGACCACTGCGGCACACTGGGCTGAGGATTTCAGTGTATTATCCACAATCACTCCCAGATCCCTTTCCTGGCTGGTAACTCCTAGCTTAGTACCCAGCATTGTGTACTTATACTTGGATTATTTTTCCCAATGTGCATCACTTTTCACTTGCCCACATTAAATCTCATTTGCCATTTAGATGGCCAGGCACCCAGTCTTGTAAGATCTTACTGCAGTTCCTCACAGTCTGCTCGTGTTCCGTGACTACTCTGAATAACTTGGTGTCATCTGAAAATTTGATCACCTCACTCTTAACACCCTTTTCCAGATCATTAATGAACACATTGAAAAGCACTGGTCCCAGTACAGATCCTTGGGGCACACCACTTTTTACATCCCTCCATTGTGAAAACTGGCCATTTAGTCCCACTATTTGCTTCCTCTCTTCTAACCAGTTACCAATCCATAGGCAAACATTGCCTCCTATCCCATGACTTTTTAATTTTCTCAAGATTTGTTTATGTGGGACCTTATCAAAAGCTTTCGTCAAATTCAGGTACACTGTATCTGCTGGGTCTCCCCTGTCAACATGCTTGTTTATGCCGTCAAAGAATTCCAAAAGATTAATGAGACATGACTTCCCTTTGCTAAATCCATGTTGACTCTTTGCCATTAAGCCATGTTTATCAATATGCTCAGTGATTCTGTTCTTATTGATAGTTTCCACCATTTTGCCCAGCACAGACTTCAAGCTTACTGGTCTGTAGTTTCCAGGATCACCTCTGGATCCCTTTTTAAATATTGTGGTTACATTTGCTACCCTCCAGTCCTCAGGTACAGTGCCAGATGCCAACGTTAGGTTACAAATTACTACTAGTCGGTTTGCAATTTCACATTTGAGTTCCTTCAGAACTCTGGGGTGAATACCATCTGGCCCTGGTGATTTGTTCGTATTAAACTTGTCAATTTGCTCTAGAACCTCCTCCAGGGTCACACTGATTTGTGACAGTTCATGCAATTCATTGGATGGCTAGAATATTCGGGCTGAGACGAATCTCCACCGAGAGGGAATTCCAAAGCGATGGTGCAACCACCAAGAACGTGTTCCTGTCTGTTCAAACTCAACGGCAACATGAAACTTCCAGGAGGGTACCCCCAGACGACCAGAAGGGCCACCTAGGAGCTCAGGAGGTGAGGCAACTACTTAGATAAGCAAGGACCAGGCCGTGAAGGGATGCATTTATTTATGTATTTATTCATTTCATGATATTTAATCCCGCACCCTCCTGCATCATAGCAGCTTGGGGCGGCGTACAACAGTTATTCCAAATAAAACCAACAATAAAAATAACCATAAAATACTAAAAGAGTGGAAAACAATAAATATCATCCCCCCTCCCTCCCTACCCACCCACCAACCTGTCTCCCTCCCCCAAAGGCCTGGAAGAACAGCCAGGTCTTGCACTGTCTCTGAAAGGAGGGGAGGTCCTGGGCCAAGTGGACCTTTAAAGGTCAATACCAGCACCTTGAATTGGGTCCAGAAGACAATAGGCAGCCAGTGCAGTGCTTGGAGAACAGGTGTTACGTGCTCTGAGGCTCGTCCCAGTAAGGAGATGGGCAGTCGCATTATGCACTAGCTGCAGCTTCCGAACCACCACCATGGGCAGACCCATGTAGAGCACAGTCTAGCCTTGAGATGATGATGAATGTATGGATGATAGTGGCAAGATTGGAATCTGAGACATAAGGGGAGAGCCTTTTCACCAGATGTAATTGGTGAATGGCACCCGTGGCCACAGCCAACACCTGGGAATCCAAGCACAGTCATGAATCCAGGAGCAGCCATAGGCTCCACAGTCCACACAGATGGAACCAAAGGAGGACGAATGCCCACAATATATGGGGAAACCTCATCACCTAGATCACTGGTCCTGACTACTAGCATCACCTCTGTCCTATCGGGATTGAGCTTCAATCGGCCTGACCTCCTCCAATCCCACACAGCAGCCAAGCACTGGGACTGCCGGCCAGGGTCAGATGAAAATGATAGATAAAGCTTGGTGTTGTCAGCATACTGATGAAAATGACCCAGCTGTGTGTGACCTCCCCGAGTGGCCTCAGTACATGTTAAACAAGAGAGGGGACAGAATAGAGCCATGCAGGATGTCAAGTGAGAGGCCACCAGGGTATGAAGCACAAACCCCTACCACCACCAACTGAGATCTATCTGCGAGGCATGAACGCAACCATTGCAAAACAGTCCCATCCACCCCTGCTAGATCCCACAGGCATGTCACCAACAACTCATGGTTAACAGTATCAATGATATATCTAGTAAGACCAATAGGGTCATACAGCCCTTCTCCAGTTCTACAAGGAGGACATCGACAAAGTCCATAAGCGCTGTCTCTGTGCTGTAATCCAGGCAAAAGCCAGACTGCATGAGGTCAATGAAACCAATGCCATCCAGATGTGCCTGGAGCTGACGAGCAACTACCCCTTCAATAACCTATCCTCCCTCCTCTCCTGAAGGGAGGCATTGATAACCCCCACCAGCACTGGCTCCACTGTCTCCCTGGTAGCTCTTACTAACCAGCATGGGCAAGGATCTAATTCACAAGTCATGGCTTGAACAGACCCCAGCACATTGGCTGCATTTGGTACGCATCGTCAATTGAAATTCATCCCACAAAACATGACCATATAGGGCATTCCTAACCTCTGGCTCAGCTACTTCCTCCAAAATAGTGGAGTCAAATTCATCCTTGATGCAAGCGGTTTTCTCCACAAAGGGCTTCAAAAACATGTCACAATGGTCCGTGGGTGAAATCTCAAATCCAGTGTGCCCTTCTCATGTGTCAGGCAGCTCGCTACCTGGAATAGGACCATGAACTCCTGTTCTGCCCCTTGCAATCCCACCTCAGCATGGATATTGAAGTCCCCCAAGATAATAAGTTTAGCGGACTTCAACACCAGGTCTGAGACCAGAGCTGCTAGAGCATGCAGGGATGCGGCCATGCCATGGGGTGCACAGTACACTAGCAGGATCACCAACCTGTCCCCAACTGCCAAAATCAAACACAAGGTGGAGGCATGCCATACCAGATTCATTCTGCACTGAATACCTCAGTGTGACCAATCCCTCCTTGAAAATGATAGCTAACCCTTCCCCCACCAACTCTCTATCCTGGGCTGGTGTTGGACAGAGAACCCAGCCAGAATGAAGTCCGCCAGAATTGGCCCGGCCCACTCATCCAGCCAGGTCTCCATCACACACATGAGGTCAGTTGCTGAATCCAGAATAGCATCATGGATTAATGATGATGTATTGGCTACTGACCTCTCATTTAACAGCACCAGTGACAGGCTTGGGTCATCTGAGACCTTGATCACCTGGTTACCTGGGCCTGGGTGGACCATGCGGCGGATGGGCAATAACCACCGATCCCTCCATTCATGATGAAATCCCCCTCCCCCTTGGGCCATAGTACCCCTGGCTCACCACAACCAATGTGGCAGCTGCCTCCCACCCCCCGGCGTACAGCTACCAGTCTGACTCCTGCCCCCCAACAGGCCTTCCACTAGGGTTATATAGCATTTAGTGCTATATTTACCATGAATCAAGCCTGTAGTGAGGACACTGGCATACTCTGGTCACTGTATGACAAGAGGGTAGAGATGAAAAAAAATATTCAGAGCATATATAGTATCCATCAAATTTGACAGAGCAGATATTCATCCTTTTTCATTCAGATATTCTCTTTGGATATTTTAGTTTTTGTTTGAATTATTGGGTGGTTTTTTGTTTGTTTGTTTGGTTTAATGTGCATGCACAATAGTGCCAACTAATGCTGAAACAAAATGATAAAATTGCCAAACCAAACAACAGGAAAACAGAAGCAAATAAACCAAGTTAATCAAATGATGAAATAAGTCAAATAGCATCATTAACAGTATGCTGCTTTATTCATATATGATATACACGGGTGGTGAGGTGCAGGGATGTGCATTTTTTGGTGGACAAGTAAAAAAGAGCTTAAAGATGTGAAGCAAGTTGGCCAGATGTTGTAGACTTAGGGATCTGGTAAAATATTCAAGCACTCTTATGTCCAGGTGTTTGGTATATACCTGCTTGAGTCTCTGAAAGCTTTTTCCCCACTTCAATTTAGCACCACCTGGTAAGCAAGATTCTTTGTGTAATGTACAATAAGCACCATAGACTCTCAATTAAGTACAATTAAGCACCTTCATAATGCTTTTAATCGGGGATTTGAAACAGTCTACCAATCCTGCATACATTTGCATATAGGCTGAATTTTATGAATAGGCAATATAGAATCTTAGGACGTTTTCACATAGACTGCAGTGCCTCCGTGGTCCGTGAGGGATGGATGGAGGTAACGGAGGGTGGGCAGTGCATTAGCGGCTCATCCCAAAGACGCCTACCTACTGCCACCCATCTTCACGCATGGAGCCTCCACCATTGGTACATGTTGCTCCATGCATAGGTGATGGGTGGAGGTAGGTGGCGTGCGGAAGTGTGTACGCATCCCCACCAACCCACTGCGGTGATTCCACGGATGCCCCTTCCCCACCGGCCCCCTGCACATGTGGGCAAAGGAGGCAGGCATCCATGCAAAAAGGGCCATAGAATGGTACAGCTGGAAGCATCTCAAGGAGTATTTAGTCCAGAAAACTTCGGAAATCTACCAAGGCAACCTATTCCATTGCCCCATGTGACTTAAATGGAACATAAAGCTAATCATGGCATAATTCTTTGTGTGATCATTTCTCAAGTGATCTCTTTATGTTAACGACTCTCTGCTAAGTTATGTGTCCTGAGACAATAAAGGAGGAGAGTTAGCTTAAGAGGCAAAATGACTATTCTTGGTGAATACTGTTTTTGCAAAAAAACTACCCGTTTGCTGTTTTCTCGATGTTTTAGGAACACTTACCCATTTGTTCAGGTTTCTGGTCAGCATTTTCAGAAGTGACTAAAGTGATGATAAGTGTTACAAAAGTGTAATCAAATTTTCCTAAAAGTACACAAAGTGCTGGAAATTCACCCATGGGAAAACTGAAAGCCACTAATCGGCAAAAAGAATCCCAAGCACGAAAAAAAGTGGATTGTTACGGTACCCCAAAAGATCAAATCAAATCAAATCAAATTGCTTTATTAGACAAGACCGAGGTCATAGCCAACATATAAAAATAGACAAACAAATAAGCAAAGAAACAACACATAATACAGCAAAAATTAAAACATTACATTTTCCAATGGCCCTACATCGTGGACCATTTTAAGAAAGCTTACCAACCCAGTCCCAGCATTAAACTCACATGGGTAACTTCAATTAAAAAAAAAGTTTACGCAGACCAAAAGTCTTAACCAAAAAGGTAATAACATGACCAGTGATTTCAGAATCAGACCCCCCCAAAGCTAACATCGTTAAAGCCTGGGTTGTTCTGCTAGGATATTTTTGGAGAAACATACTTAGGAACTCAGCCCTGATATTATCGTAAAGATGGCAGTGAAACATCAGATGCCCCACAGTTTTCACCTCCCCCTTATCATATGGGCACAAGCACAACCTAAGCTCAAAAGGGGTCCCATCGAAACACCCTTCCAGAAGACTATTTGGGAGAGTGTTAAACCTAGCGGCCATGAATAACCATTTGCCTTTGTGCGAGCAAGTGGATGACAGATAAGGTGCAATGGCGTCTGCCACCGGGGCCAATTCCAGATATTCTCTAATATGGACAGATGTCCCGATCTTCCCTCTTTCATCTTGCATATCTATATCCTGCCACCGGCACCTCAATTCCCTCCATGCCCTAGTAATATCCCTGGACAACAGATGATCCCTAGGCAATCCCAAGTTACCCAAATGCAATTCTACCTCAGTGGTCCAGCTACTACTAAAGGAGTCCTCCCTTAGGAAAGGTAGCAGACCTTTGGCTCCTGGACTGACTACCTTCAGCCAAAGCCTATGTACTGCAGCCCAGGCCTTGTATGACCATTGACACTGACCCATTTCGAGCCTCACAGCCGCACTGGGAGTACCCCCGGGGGCCCTTATGAGAGATCGCAAAAATTTTGATTGGACTGCATCTATATTTTTACTTGTGATGATGGATGGGGCCCACAGTTCTGCCCCAAACAGAAACTGTGCAGTGACCTTGGTGTTAAACACCTCACCAGCCATTTTAAACGCAGTCCCACCAGTTTGCACAAACAGTTTCCTAACTGCTAGAGCAGAGGTCTTGGCAATCACCTCTGCTCAAGTGAGATGGTGTTTCCAGAACCCAGAGCAGTGAAAAGTAAGGCCTAAATACTTGAAGGTTCTGACCTGTTCAATTGGAAACCCCACCAACTTCCAGGAGTGCATGTTCCTTCTTTGAGTTTTTGCAAATACCATTATATTTGATTTGGCATAATTTATCTCAAGTCTATTAGTGCGGCAATATCCGGCAAATGCCTGGAGCTGATGATTTAATCCCACCCTAGTTTGTGATAATATCACCAGATCATCTGCAAAAAGGAGGCCACCAATCAGCCAGTCTTGGCGGGAAAAATTGTGATTGTGCCAGAGAGGAATGACATCATTGAAAAATAAGTTGAAAAGTAAGGGTGCCAAAACGCACCCCTGCCTTACCCCTCTTGCCACATTTACCTGCTCAGTACGGTGCCCCAAAGGGGACATCCTACCTACTAGCTTAGAGTCGGCATATAGTTCTTTTATGAGGTATAGCAGTCTCCCACCTATTGAGGTATCAGCCAACTTTGACCAAAGCATTTCCCTGCTTACTAGGTCAAAGGCCGACCATAAGTCAAGGAAAGCTGCATACGGTTTACCGTTGGCTGTCCTATATTTTTCAACAATATGTAACAATACAAAACAATGATCTGATATCGATCTCCCCCTCTGGAACCCCGTCTGTTCAGGGAATAATATTTCTCTCTCCTCCATCCTTTGAGTTAGTCTAGCCTGAAGGTGTTTTGTATAGATTTTGCTGGGGATAGATAACAGACTTATTGGCCTATAGTTTGCTGGAACAGCCCGGCAACCCTTTTTATATATTGGCACAACTATTGCACAATTCCAATAAAGCGGGAATTTACCCGTTCTATCGATTGCAGTGAACAGTATCACAAGAGCAGGTGCCCACCAGTCCTTGAACTGTTTAACAAGTTCAACTGAAATCAAATCCCTACCAGAAGTTTTATTGGGCTTAAAGGATGCCACTAATTCATTAACATCATCTGGCGATACAGGTTGCCATTCAGGTAATATCTCTACAATCCCCTCTGCACCAACCGAATCTACACTTGGTGCTGAATATAGGTCCACGAAATGCTCTATCCATGCTTGAGCTTTCACAAGAGAAGATAACCCCCAAGCCGTCTTCCCTGCTGATGATTTTACTTCCCTCCAAAAACTCCTCAAATCCCCCCTTGTGGCAGCCTGGAGAACTAATTGCCACTTTTGAGAGAAGTAATTTTGTTTTTTTTCTTTAATAAGATGTTTGTAATCTTTCTTGGCTTGGAAGTATTGCGGGGGAAGTTGGTTACAAGATCCCTGATGATATTCTTGATATATAGATCTAAACAAGCACTTAGCTGTGTAACAATCCTTATCAAACCATCGAGCCTGACCATGGACTGGGGCTTGCTTCCTTACTGGCACCTGCTTTGCCAGAAAAGTCTTAACTTTCTCACTCATCTGATTGAATATGCTAATCTCTGCCAGGTCATCAGAGGTATCAATCATGGACTGCCTTAATGTATTAATTTCCTCCCCCTGTAACCATTCACCAAAAGCAACCTGATCTACCCTGTCTCACTTAACTGCAACGTGCTTTTTGTACCTATTCTCCAAAAACTCTGTCTCTCCAACAGTGACATTCAATCCAGACTCTGTTTTGCCAAGGGGAAGATTTATAATCAATTCCAGGGGCAAATGGTCACTACACTGTAATGACCCTATAAAAAACCATACCAATCTGGGCAATAAACTATGTGAGATTAGGGCATGGTCTATAGCACTAGAGCCCCGGGGACCAAGATACGTGAATTCCCCCTGGGCGTCATCAGGGCAGCATCCATTTAAGAAACAAATGTCCAGGGAAATGACAAGATTGGCCAACCTAAGACCTGCTTGGTTAATCCCCTTGTTCTTAGACTGCCGTATGCCAAGCAGCCCCATATGGTTAGCATGGATCAAAGGGCAATGTGGCTCCAAAGCTTGAATGTTACTACCCAACCTTGCATTAAAGTCACCCATAATTAGCAAAAAGCTACCTGGGTAACTGATTATAATTTCCTGAAGCTGACCCTCCAAATCCTCCCAGATTTGGGGGCAAAACCAATATGAATTTTGTGGTGGAATATAGATGTTTATTTTGACCACTATATCCTTAGCCCCAGCAAGAACCACACCCAACAGGAAGGGTGGTTGTTGAACAATTTTTAAAACCCTCTTTTCCAAGCTGGATTTAACTAAACACACTAACCCCCCACTAGGCCGGCCTTTAGAGGGACAGGTTTTTGCTGGTAGTGAATAGCTCACGAAGTCTGATAGCCCGGATGGGAGTTCTATCGGAGAGGTGACCCATGTCTCCTGGAATAGGCATACTTGATGTTCTCTAATATAGTTTACAAACTCGGTCTTCCTAACTTGGGCAGCCCATCCAGCTATATTCCACGAGATTACACTCCAAACACCCCAATCCGAGGACCCCAGATCTCATGATTTTCCCTCACCGCCTAAGGAATCCTTATCTGGCAGCAGCTCCACCAGCTGTACCATATTAATATCTGCACGTATCTCCTTGTCCAAGATATGGGTAACTGCACCCAAATCTTGGTCAAAGCAATCACCCGGGGGTTCCCCTGTCGAACCACCCCCCGGTCCGCTGCTCAGGAAATCTACACTAGCAGCCCATGCAGCTTTTTCCTTATGAGTTTTCCCTCTTGGTTCTGGGAGGTCATCCCTCCACCCAGATCCGTGGGACCCTTTTATATGGCCTTCAGAATGCTCACCCTCCCCTGCAATGTTAAAATATATTGAATTTATAGACTGACGTCTAGCAACTATATCCTGCCTACTGCCTTCATGGGGTGATTGAGATATCTGGACATCATGCTCCCAAGCTGCCCTACTGCTACATGATTCCTGGACGAATTTCCCCCTACCAGAGATGAGTGGTCTAATCTCCAAGAACTTCACCCACATAAACACCCCAGGAAGCAAAATGGCTGGCCTGGCTTAGTATCTGAGATACTATCCAAGGTTCCCTGAAGTATACCACCAACCTCTGGACCCGCCAGGGTGAGGGCAACACTTGGAAGTATCTAATTAAGCCAGGTATAGTTGTCCCCATAAGACAAATGATGGTATATTGCCATTTTTGTGTCCCACAGGGGAAAAAGACCATTAGGCAAAGGGCAGACCCTAACTGCCACTGCATCATGAACAAGGGATAAATGAGGGGGCCTATTATCAAGATTGCTCACACACTGGACCCTCCTGGTATTTTTCATGGTGCTACAAGGGTCCCCAGCTCCCTGTTCTTTGCTCTGCTGTAGCAGACATAGATCGGGCTGTCCTAAGATTTGCACACCGGTAAAAGCTTGGGGTCTTGGGGGTTCCACCCATCTAGCTCTTACATCCTTGATAAAATCCAGAACAGTGGTCATTTGCTGTTGTTGCACTTGAGCTAATGCTACAATATCATCGAGTCTGACCAGCAATTTCTTAATCAAATCCCCGATTACAAAGCATTGAGTACCAAATACCTCCAATAAGGAAGTCTGTGGAGGAGCCGATAAGGAGTCACTCTGGGCTGAAGAGCAATCCCCTTCACGTTCCACAAATGGATCCAAGGGGCTAGATGCTGTGCCAGGCTGTACTTGCCCAAGTGGGGGGGTCATGGGGGATTTGGTGATAATACTGGAGGGTCTGGAGCACCCACTGCTCCCCCTACCTGGACAGCTGTAGTATGGGGTCCCGGCCCCAGGTGCATAAAGTTATCCAGTTTCTGCTGCCTTGTGACAGGTCGGTGTGTGGTTGGAGCAGCTGACTGACTCCTACGTCTCCTTGTCATGATGAACAAATTCGTAGCCCTCCAGGTGGAAACACAATCCCTCCCTCCACCCTCTATAAATTGAATTTACAACCTCTAGGCAGCCCTGATCAGAATCCAATTATGAACAGCCAGTCGCCCCTGCCCCCAGTACTCACAGTCCAAGGGGGCAGGTTTGCAAGAGTCGCTCTGGCGTCACCTCCACAGCCAAAGTCAAAGTCAAAATTTATTGCTAGGCAAAGCCAAGGCTGTCCGGCTCCAATCCTGTTCCTAGGGGCTTGGCTACACCAGGTGCATTTCCAGTCGTCACTGCAGTTCCAGGGCTCCCAGAAAAACTCAACAGCATGGCAGGGCACCATTACCTGTTTCTCCAAGCCGCATACTCCACTCTAGGTCACACTCTACAGCTCTCCCAGGCCGAGGGGGGCGGCACTGCCACTTGGTCCCACTAATGGGCCCGCCAACGGGTGACACCCTTTGGATGTCACCCTTAGGCTAGCGCCTAAGGGCTGGTGCCCACAGGAGCCCCAGCCCCTGCATAAATACCTGCTAGAGAGAAGGGGAGCCAATGAGGGCTAGGCAAACACACACACTACCCCTCCCCTAGCTGTTCCTTCCCTCCACTGCTGGGCTCTGGCCACCCCCAAAAGATGAAAATTCACGTAACTTCAGGTAAAGACATTATGGCACCAGCACTAGTTAAATATTTATTTATTTATTTATTTATTAGTCGTTGCCTCATGCCAATGCATCTCAGGGCGGCAAACAACAAATAAAACAACAATAACATTTTAAAAATCATCAAAAACATTTAAAACATTTAAAACAGCCCCCAACCACCACTTTTTAACATATCTTAAAATCCCCAAAACATTCTCCCCTCTTCCCCCCCGCCTCAGTAAGAGTAAGAAACCTGGAAGAGACCTAGTAAGAGACCTGGAAGAAATTTCCACCAGAAAATTGTGATTTATCAAAACTTTTCCATTAGAAATTGCAAGTAGGTAGGTAGTTTGGGGGGTGGGGGTGGGGGTGGGAGGGTATGGCTACAAGGACATTTTGAACCGAATATTTTTGATAGAAATTTCTTACTAACACTTTCAGTTCGAATAAATAGGGCTTAGTGATTGGTCAATTATTAATTTTTGTTGTTGGGTTGGTTGATGGAAATAGTTGAATGCCATGCTTTCTGTGAAACTTTGTCCACTATGGTGTGAAACCTCCATTAAGAGACACACCTGGATTAATAATCCTTACTGGCTGGTCCCGTTGGCAAGAAATTCTGACATTAAAAATTGAAGGCTTGAGTCAGAAGGAAACTATTGGAGCTTCCGAATGGGTGAGAATTCAAACGCTGGAGCAGTGTGATAAGTAGACACAGCAGTCAAAGCCACTAATGGCAGAATATTATTCCTAGGGCTGTACCGAATAGTTCTTCCGAGTACTCGGGCCAAATACCAAGGTTTCGAGTAATTGGCCCAAGTACTTCACAGCCCTTCGGCAATGTTTTTGAAGTTTCTGAATTTGGACTCGGAATTCCGGACCTCAGAAAACCTCAGGAAACTTTGGAAACTTTCTAAAGTTGTTGCAAAGTTCTTCAACCCAGAGGCAAAGCACTACCCAGAAAAGCAGGCTAGCAAGAGTGAGACAATCACTCCAGAAGACAACCCCAGACAAGTGCAAATGAATGCAGAAATTTAAAAAACAACAACAGTAGTGCAGCCACAGCTTGGCCCACCATTAGCAGTCAGTGCACCCACTTTCATTATTATGCCAACCAAGCAGTGCACAAAAATGCAGGCTAGCAAGGGACATTCACGCAAGAAGAATACAACAACCTAGCAAAACAGTCTGAAACTGCATGGAGAAATAAATCCAATCAAAAACCAGTAAGACCAGGCCCCAACAGTCACAAAAATAAGAAACTCAACATTCATGAACACACCCAGGGACACCCACTTGGCATGGCATTGGTACTGTGGCACTGGTAATTTGAAAAGACCAGGCAAGGGGAAGTGGACCCAGGCAGAGAGATCCCATTCTGGTCTCATGGTGCCAAGCAGGTGGCAGAACAGTAGAAGTTACACTTTACAATTAGGCTCTGTTGTGCCATGCCATAGCCTAGACAACACACTGAATGGAGAAATAAATCCCACCAAAAGTCAGCAAGCCCATGCCCCACAGCATTAACAAAATTAAGAAACCAGACTTTCACACACACCCAGGGGCACTCTCTAGACATGGCATTGGTACTAAGGCACTGGTAACTTGAACAGACAATGCAAAGGAAAGTGGAGCCAGGCAGAGAGATCCCTCTGGCCTCATGATGCCCAGTGCCGACCAAGCGGTAGGCAGAACTAAAAGTAATGTGGCACCCAATTATTATTATTATTATTATTATTATTATTATTATTTAAATGCATGGCATGGTAAAAGTAAATGTCATCCCCATCCCCCAGCACTGGCCCTATGGACAGGACAGGCCAGGCCAAACCATACCAGGCCAGCCCGATTACTTACAGATCCAGCAGCACCGTAGCACACAGCCAAATTCAAAAAAGAGAATGGACAAAATGGCTGCAGACACTTTTATTTTGTCCTGCCAGCAAATCAAAGCTTACCATAACTATGCCCGCCTGCTACCAAATATTACACTAAGTTTCATTTCCAGAATAAGCTCAACTGTTCACCATCCCCTCATGCATGCAGCGTTTTCTGAAGTTTTCAAAGTTTTCTGAAGATAACGACCTTGGTCCTCGGAACTTTGGAATTCAGTCTTTTGGAACTGAATACTGTAATCTTTCCTGAATTCTGAAGTTTTCTGATGTCCGAGTTTTTCAGCACTAATTAGTCCCTTAGTCTGAAGTAATAATTTTATTTTTATTTATTTATTTCTTAACATTTCTATGCCGCCCCCTCATGCCCACGGCATCTCGGGGTGGCTAACAATACAATAAAACAATAAAATACATTAAAACCAACATCAATTTAAAAATAATTTTAAACCCCCCAACCCTAACCCTACCCTCCAATTCCCCCAAATCCCCTACCCCACCCCACAAATCTCCCTCATTTATTCTTCCCTCTCCACCTCCCCTCCAAAGGCCTGGACGAACAGCCAACCAAAGGCCTGGGTGAACAGCGTGTAATAACTCAAGATTTGCAGCAGGCATGTTGTTCGTTTTCGTAACTATTGTTGTTTTCATTTACAAAAACCTATTCATTTTCAGGGTTTTTTGCAAAGGAAAACATTTTTGTTCAATGATATATAAAATAAAAAATAAGGGAAAAAAATCACTGCAGATGCGCAAATGGCAGCCGGACTATTTTGCACATGTGCAGCCCTTTGCCACAATGGTGCTGGCAGCATTGGCGCTGTTTTTGAAAAGGGCAGATGGTCTGCACGTGTGCTAAATGGCATCGACACATGCACAGACTGGATGACATTTTCCAAAATGGCACCAATGCTGGAGGCACCATTTTGGGAAAGGGAATGCCTGCTCAGAATGGCCCCAGCAGCCATTTTCTGCATGTGGAATGTTATTTTGGTAATGAAAACAGATGCTTTCCCCCTTTGTCTTCATCTGTTTTCATTACCTTGGCCTAAATCAGGAGTTACCACTTAGGAAAGGGATCTTGGAGTCATTGGCATGCACATGGCATGCTCATTGGAATCATTGGCCAAACCGCATGCACAGTTTACAAACAGCACAATGTGCCGGCAATGTGGAACCGCACGGGTTCTACCCATACGCACATAACTCTGTGCTAGGATCTGCAAGCTTTCGGATTGGGGCCATTGTGTACAATACATTGAAATCCTCAGCGAAGTGTGCGACGGCGGTCAAAAAAGCAAACACAATGTTAGGAATCATCCATAAAAATATAGAGTATAAAGTTGAAAATATCTATATAGATCTGCACCTATATAGATCTGCACGTGTAATATTGTGTGTAGTTCTGGTCACCCCATCTCAAAAAAGACATTGTAGAACTAGAAATAGAATAGAGAATGACAACACAAATGGTCAAGAGTACGGAACAGCTCCTGTATGAAGAGATGCTTGATAGGTTGGGGCTCTTCAGCTTGGAGAAGAGATGACAGAGGGGATATGACAGAGTTTATAAAATCATGAGTGGTGTGGAACAAGTAAATAGGGAGTGGTTATTTACTCTTTTTAACAATACTAGAAGAAAGGGACACTCAGTGAAATTAACCGGCAGCAGATTTAAAACAAATAAGAGAAAAAAAATTTTTTCACTCAGTGCACAATTGGCTTGTGGAATTTACTGCCAGAGGAAGTGGTCAAAGCCGGTAGTATAGCTAGTTTTAAAAAGGGATTTGATAAGTTATTGGAGGATTATAGAGACACAATCATGGCTCTATAGAGTTAAGTAGATAGCAAATTCCCATTGAACAGAGCCTATGCTGTTCAATGGGACTCAGTAGAGCAAAAACGTCCGGTTGGCGACCATTCTAGCTTTCCTTCAGCAACATATGTGTTCTGTGAGTGCAAACAATGGGTGATTTCAGACGTTACGTGAACATGGTGAACCACGGTGAATACCCACCTGTGGCCACCATGTCCCGTACGTCTGTTCACGGCGCGCCAGATGTTGGCCACGGTCAATCCCCACATGGGGTTCGTTTGAACCTCGCTTCCCGGGCTAGCCGGGGGAAGGTCCCGGGAAGCATGGTCAAACGGACCCCGGGCCGTGGCCAAGGAAAAGTAACATCTGGCCGCGTGCCACGGCCCGGGATCCCCGGCGGGATCCCGGGTCGTGGCACGATCGGCCGGACGTGGCGGCCGCATTGGCCCCGCCGCCCGCCCGTCTCCTCGGAGGGCGGGCGGCAGGGTGCGTGGAGGGGGCGGGGCCGCGCGGCCGCACATTGCGCCGTGCGGCCCCGGCCCCTCCCACTTTCCCCGCTGGGATCCCCCCGGCACGTCTGTTGTGCCGTTACGGGGTGACCCCGGCGGGGAACGAAGCCATTGGTGCCGGTACGGGGCCAACGGCCCGCGTATCGTCTGAAAATACCCAATGGGTATTTTCAGACGTTACGAGATCACGCTCAACCACAGTGAACCATGCTCAAACCCCCCTGGGGCCAAAGGGCCCTGAACGTCTGTTCGGCGCACGCCAGATGTTCATCATGCTCAATACCCACATGGGGTCAATTTCAACCACGCTTCCGGGCTAGCCGGGGGAATATCCCCGGAAGCGTGGTCAAACGGACCCCCACCGGGAACCAAGGAAAAGTAACATCTGGACGCCAATCCCCGGGCGGAAACAAAGGAAACGAGCCCCAGCCGAGGACAAGGCACGCAGCGTCGCTGCCGGGTAACCGGCAACAACACAACCACCGGAGGGAGATTTAAAGCGAAATCAGCAGCAAGCAAGCGTGGCGGGATGGAGCGAGGAGGGAGGCGGAAGAGAGCAGAGGCAGAGAAAGCAACAGTGGCGGGGCAGGAGGC
>QEPC01013902.1:155156-187585 GCA_003113815.1 Sphenodon punctatus | reverse complement strand
GTGTGTGTGGGTGTGTGTGTGTGTGTGCCCGGGCGTGTGGTCGTGCACCCCCGCTGTGAGTCCACTGTGTGTGTGTGTGCGTGCGTGTGCAGTGTGAGGCGCCTGTCAGCCTGTTCTCCCTCTTCCCCCCTCCCTTCCCGTTTCCCTTGTGTGGGCGTTCCCTTGTGTGCCTTTTGGCTTCGTTTGCCCTCCGGCGGCCATGTCTGTGTCCCGCCCCTGCCCGGTGCCTTCTGGGAGTTTTGACCACGGCGGGGGTTCGGTTGCACGTCTGTTGTGCTGCCCCGGTCCATGATGGTTCGGCCCGGTTCCTGGCCGTGGTCCAGGTCCCGTCACGTCTGTTTGGGTCGTTTTTCCACCCTGGGGCGTGGTTGTGCTGTTCACCCCCCCTGGGGGTTCACTGTGGTGAACCGCCCGCCCGTAACGTCTGAAATCACCCAATGAAGGGGAGTCCAGGGGTAGATCATGGGCGAGGGATGTTGGTGTGTGTGTGGGGGGGTGTCCATCCCTCACCTGCATCTGCCTGCTAGTAGTACTACTGCAGCAGCAGCGGGACACCTGGACACCGATCAGACTAGGAGATAAAGCTGTTTGTTTACAAACAACTCCTCCCCATGTGAGTGATCAGAAGATTGTTGCCTTGTAAAGAAGGTTCTTTGAGATGGCTCCTAATATTCTCATAACTTGATTGTGCATGCTCACCATATTCAAATAATAGAGCACGTGATGGTCTCAAGCAACTCTAGTATAAAAAGCATTCTCCTCCTCAGAATGACAGTTCCTGCCAAGCCTTTCCGGGAATATAAGAAAAAAATTCCATGTGGGGCTGGAAGGGTGGGTGTTGTGAGAATGTTTGAAGCCATCACAAAAAACCTTGTTTACAAGGCAGCAACCTTCTGTTCTTCTTCAAGTGGTTCCTCACAGGTCATTTTTAGATGGCTCCACCTGGTGGGGGGCCACACATGCATCTCCACTCACCCCCACTTATCTGCACCCACAGAGCAACTGCCATTTCCCCTGGCTGCTCCATGCATGGGGACGAGGGGGTGTGAATGGGAATGTGTTAGTCAGGTGCGCGCACAAACCACTACTCACTGCAGGCGCGTGTGCTGCGTCATTCACATGGGACTCTGCCACCTACGACCGTGCAGAAATCTGCATGGTCATGGATGGGAGAGGCCTGGGTAAAAAGGGCCACATTCTCACAACTGTCTTACTTATACTAGCTTAGGTAGGAATTTAGGATGTAAAGCAATATCTATTCTGTCTTGGAAAATATGCAAATATGGTTCTGAGATTGTTATGGCTGCTATTTCACTAACTCTTCTTAATGAAGTTATTGCTAACAGGAATACTGTCTTTAAACCCCCACCCCATAACCAGTTCATTTGTGCCCCCCATATAATAAATTCACGCTGCCCCATAATTATTTTTTTAAAAAAAAAAATATGACTTAACTTTAATTTAACTGTATACATTCCTCATCACGTATAAGTATTGTTCAACCACTATACCGCACATATGCAGCAGCTTAATTGCAGTTAAATCATAATCGTTTTTGTATTCATGAATGAGAAAAAAAAAATGTATAGATTGCTCTGATACTTACTAAAGTTGCTTAACATACAATTTACTGTCATGTTAACATTTGAGTATCATTTGTAATGTTGCCTTAAGGAGCTTCTTAAACTGAAGGTTTTTTGTCCAGGTAATAGGTCTATTAATGGCTATTAGACAAGTGGGTTGAGAGTAGCCAACCTCTTACTGTTGGGGGCTGCAACAACAGGGAATGGATTGCCCATTGTGACCTGTTTGTTATCACGTGACCCTTTATCCATGCATGAACACGGGGTCCCACCGGGGGAAGGTTGCAGTGCCCAGGCACAAACTCAAAATTTAGAGAATTAGCTTTTTTCAGTTGCCTAGGGTCTCCACGTGCTAGGGATTCAGTCTGGGGTTGTGGCGTGTTACAACACATTGGCCTACCCTCTTCTCCCCCAAAAGATGTGCCAGAAACAAGGAATAGTCTAAAGAATATGGGGATGTTTATTCATCAGGGCTTAACAAGACACAGTACAGTGAGACATATACAAACAGCGCTGCCTAGTCTGGATTGGTGATTACAGGGTTAAACTAAGCAGTGTGGAGGGGAGCTCCAGGTCGTGGAGAACAGAAAGGCTGCCCAAGGTCAGAGACAAGGGTGAGAGAGTGAGATTGGTTCGGCGGGCGGCAAAGAAGTCTTCAAAAGAGGAGAGGGGGTGAAATTCCAAGCCTGAGTTTGAAGTGGAGAGAGAGAGAAGGGTAGAAAATGGGTTACCTCTCCTTGCCTATTGCGAAGGGGATGGGTGAGTCCCAGGGATCCTGCAATGAGGGGGAGGGGGACAGACCTAGACCTGGGAGACCCTTGGAGTGGATTGGCACAGGGGGCCCAGGCATATCCACGTCCCAAAGCAACTAACTCTACAGTGGGAAGCTTAGATCAATTGTAGGGACCAGGGGACAAAGCCACACAGAAACTCACTATGGGATTTTCTATTTGGATACTAGGAAGAAACTTCCTGGGTGGGTGCTTGAGAGCCTAGGACTAGACAAAGGCTCACAATGGGTGTTGGATGGGAACTTTTCAGACAGGAAGAAGGTGTTTCGGGGTCATTGCAATTCTGTAGGGATGCAAATGTCAGGCTGGCTGGAGGGGCGGGAGAATTAGGTGCATTGGTATCCCCTTATCTTGAGGGGTCTTTCACTGAAAGGGGCAATGGCAGACTATTAGCCGGGGTATGGTGCTAGGCCGGAGGATCTTACCTCTGGAGATTACACAAAAAGGAGAGATGCCTTGTATTTCAATTCCTCCATATCTTTTAAGTACTGGCTCCTCTTATTTCTTTCTTAGGATGCGTGTTTTGTTTGACTTTGGTCTTCTGAAGGGAATTTCTATGAGGCAACCAGCTTGATTTATTTTTGCTCTGCTTCCACATGGGATCGCACCACTTCTTTCTATTTGCCCCTTCTGAGTGAGGGGTGTGTGTCTTTTTTGACTCATGTGTAACATGTTGGGCACTTCTCCCAAGAGATAAATATTGGCCACTGTCAGAGACAGGATGCTGGGCTTGATGGACTATTGGTCTGACCCAGTATGACACTACTTATGTTCTTATGTTCTAACGAACACCTACCATTTAACATGATCATTAACTTCCTAATTACTCTGCATTAGAGTTGAACAAACTACCTGAAAAAACAGGTCTATCCGTAATAATTTCAGTACCTGACCTGGTATTATGCATTATTAATCCGTATCCAATTGGTACCTGACAGGATACCCAATTTACCAGTGTCCAGAATTCCCACAATTAACCTGTGGAGCTTATTGCCAGAGGATGTTGTGAAGGCCAATAGCAAAATTTGGTAAAAAGAGGGGAGGGAAGTATTGCATACATTCTTAGAGGATGGATCCATAAATGCTTATTACTTAAGTTGAACAGGGGATAGGGCATCTGGCTGTTGAGGGCTGGGAGTGAATAACAGAAATGGATCACTTGGTTATTGTGCATTTCTCTGAGTCACCCAAAGCTGGCCACTGTCAGAGACAGGATACTGGGCTAGCTGAACCATAGGCCTGATCCAGTGTAGACTTCCTTATGTTCTTATGTTTTTTATGATCCATAGGCCTTAGATTCAGGCTAACGAACCTGTTACAAGAAAGTAGGCAATTATTGCTCCATTATACCAACATTGTGGTTCCATAGCACTGCCGGAGATTTTATAACCATCTGGAAACAGCCTGTTCGGTACATTGAAGCCAATTTCGGGATCCATAAAACCTTTCCCTTTTCAAACAAAGTACACCACCTGTGAATAAAGTAATGCCATGTAATCCCACTGCCTGGTTCTTAGCCCATTTGACATCATTTTAGAACACTGTTGCTGAAAAAACCCCACAACCCTTTTGTTACTTTTGATCTTAGAGAGTACTGTGGCCTCTTTCTTTCTTTCTTTCTTTCTTTCTTAGAGTAAAGTATAACTCTATGTGAGTAAAGGTGGTAGAACTGAAGCTCACGGTTTTGGATATTTATTTGTTTTAAAGTGATACCAGTCTTGACTTTTCAGGCATTGTTTCCCAACCATTCTCCCTGGGTTTTTTTTTAGATTTAAATGTAACCTTCAGACAGCAACAAAGGGTGTTTTCAGACATGACACTAACCCCAGTTTAAACCTTTCTTATGCATGTTGCAGGGCTGCATAGGGAACCAATACATCCCTGCAACATGTATAAGACATGTTTAAGTGTGGTTAAACTGTGGTTAGCGTCATGTCTGAAAACACCCAAAATCTATCAAATATCAGCAGTGACACTTTCCTCCAAGCTTTGTAAGGGACGCTGGGGAAGGGCACAGGGTGGTGCCTTATAGCTGAAAGCAGTAACTCCTTTGCTCTGCACAGGTAATACCCGCAGTTTCGAGGATGGTGTCAGGTGCCAAATAGGCTATTCAAGTACTATCGATCGGGTACCTGATTATGCAAAAATACCAGGTATTGCAGCTCCCACCTGATTACATGAAAATACTGGGCACTGCAGTTAGCAAGTTACTGATTAACCATTTTAATAATTTGTAGCAAACGGTAAAATGGTAAGTTGGTACAGGAATCAGGAAGGAAAGTCAAAAATTTAGTACTGGAAGTCAGAAAAACAGTACCAGCAGTTTGGAAATTGGGACGAAAAACAAAGCCAGTACATCGGGTCAGATCAAATACCACAATTTTCGATGGTATGCCCACTATAGCAGGGTCTCATTTCAGCTCTAGTGCATGTGTCATGGGAATAGCATCGGTGGGAGGAAGCCCCCGCCCCAATGCCGAACATTACTGGGGTGCGGGTGGCTGACAGCGCTCCTCCTTGTGTCAACAGCAACAAGAGAGAGGGAGGAGGCTGAGGATATCTCTGCTGATGCTGGGGAGTGGGGGAGAGGAATGGTTGAGGGTATAGTGAGGAGAAGGTTCAAGGCTCTCTTCCTGGCAGTGAGAGAGCAGTGCGGCTGATGGCTCTCCTCCTAACAGAGACGGAGTTGCAGAAATGCAGCTGTAAGGCAGCTTCTGAGCAATCACGCCCCCCCCCCCAACGCAGCTATGCTTGGCTGCTTGGGAAATGTGCTACCTCAACCCACGGTCTCTGTTTCAGGGAGCAAGCTGTTTCTTGGCTGCCTGCCCAAGTTATCTGAAAATTGAGTGGGCGGGGGGAGATTGGACTGTTGTCATCCCCGACACCTATGTCTTTGTGGGAGACCTGACCCCCATGCCTCTATCAATGATTATGTGAACGTAACAAATAGCAATCAGGATTGTGGCTACGTGGACACCCATGTTGGACCTGTTGGACCTGTTAGGGGTGTGCGATTAATTTTCATTATTATGATAATGAAAATGTATTTATTTATTTATTTATTTATTTATTTAATTAAATCTTGATACCCCACCCCGCCACTCCTGACACAGCAGCTCGAGGCAGCTTACACTAGCAAATAGCAATAAAACATTGACACACATAAAACAACTCATAGCAAGGAGGATTAAAAAAAACCCTCCCCCCCACCCAAACCCTTTCCTCTCACCCTTCACCTATCATCCCTGCCAAATGCCAGGTGGAACAGCCAGGTCTTACAGCTACGTCGAAAAGAGGGGAGAGCTGGGGCCAATTGTGCCACCACCGGAAGGGAGTTCCACATTTGTGCTGTAGCCACTGATAATGCCCTCTCCATAGTGGCCCCACAGAAGATTTGGGGGACCTCGAGGAGAGCACCCCTGGGTGACTGCAGGGGCCACTCTAGGATTCGAGGAGTGAGGTAGTCCCTCAGATAGGTAGGGCCTAGGATGTTCAGGGCTTTATATGAAAGCACCAACACCTTGAACCTGGCCCAGAAGACTACAGGCAGCCAGTGCAGAGATTGGAGAACCGGTGTAATATGCTCCCGGCAGCTAGGGCTGTAGCGGAATATCGCAGCGGTAGCTATTTACGGCGGAAACAGTGTTTCCGCAAGTAGTGGAACGGCATGGCAGAGGCTTTCATTCCGCGGTTTCATTCCGTGGTTCCGTGGTTCTGCTTATTTAATTCCGCAACTTAGTGGAATCGTGGAAACATGACATTTTTGCTATTTCCGCAATTCTGCCAGTGCCACAAAATAGCGGAATAACGGCTTTCCGCAATTTCCGCAATTTTTCTGCAATTTTTCCGCAATTCCGCGATTTGCAGAATTCCGGCAGAATTAGCGGAATATCCGCAGAAAAGTCGTGGTGTGGCGCGGGCAATTCCGAAATGGTGGAACGGAATCGCGGCGCGGTAAAAGCTGCTGCCGCATCAGCCCTACCGGCAGCCCATTCCCATAAGGAGACGTGCCGCCTCATTCTGCACCAGCTGCAGTCTCCGAACCATCACCATGGGTAACCATTTTAAATTTTTCTTTTCATTATCATATTAATGAAACAAAATATAATATTAATGAAAAGAAAAACAAATTTTCATTTTCAAAACAATGGAAAAAAACAGAAAAACATATTTCCGGATATATATATTTTTTTCCTATTCAATTTTGATTAAACATGGGGAGATTGTACCCCCCAATGTAGAGCACTATGTGTACCAAATATCAGAAATACTGGATAAAGGAACTCAATTCTATAAGCATTTGAATGTTGTGATTTTAAGAAAAGCTACATAAACATTCCTGGTTACAACGACTTTATCTTCCATCCAATTTGCATGAAACATGGTAATTTTATGTCTCTGCACAGGATTACTAATCCTTCCAAACTCAGAAAGATTGGATAAAGGGCCCTGATGTTATAATCCATTAATTTTAAAATGCATTTCTGACTGTACCATTTTTATATTCCACTCTGTTTACAATATATTTCGCAGGAATAAATTCCATACATTCCCTGCCATCTGTACCAAACTACAAGACAATTTGATAAAGGGATCTAATTTTATAATTAATTAACTTTGCCCCCTTGAGGGCCATTATTCAGTTATAGCAGCACATGCAGTACCAGTCAGAGGCAGGCACCTGGCATGGAAGAGGTAGGTAGGTGTAGGAGGGAGGATGGGGAGCAACCCAAAAGACTGACAGACACATTCACTGGCCAATTACTGCATAATTCCAGCTTTACAGGACCAATTAGTAGTGGCTTTGAGGTGGGCACAGGGGGAGACCCTAAAGTGGGCATAGAAGGGACATGACTGGGACATTGAGGGGATATAACTGGGAATTTGGGGATAGAAACCCAGCAGTATGGAGACATGGTTTACACATCCAGGCTGGCCAATTATCATCACAATCACATCCTGCAGCACTGTGACAGAGGACATAAGAGAATCTCTGGGTGAAAACAGACATGACACTAACCACCCTTTAACCACCCTTGGTGCTCATTTATGCATGTTGCAGGGCTGCATAGGGCACCAATACAGCCCTGTAACATGCATAAGTAACCACCAAGGGTGGTTAAAGGGTGGTTAGCATCATGTCTGTTTTCACCAAGAGATTCTTTTATGTCCTCTGTCACAGTGCTGCAGGATGTGATTGTGATGATAATTGGTCAGCCTGGATGTGTAAACCTTGTCTCCATATTGCTGGTTTCTATCCCAAAATTCCAAGTGCTTCCAACTTCCCAGTAACAAGTGCGGGAGAGAAGCTGGCATGGTCACAGCACAGAATGATGATATTTGGTTGACATTTCTGCTGGTCAATTGGCATCACAAACCGGTCTTATACCAGAGTGACATATAAGAGAATTCCTGGCATAGTCTCATTCTCTGCATATGCTGTGCAGGCATATACAATTGGGACCCTTTATCATATCTTTCTGCTATTTTGGAGAGATGATACTGAAGGTGTGAGATATAGCACTACCAAATTCCACGTACACTGGTTGGACTACAAAGATGTTACAGTCAGACATACATGCATTTATAAATTAATTGCTTATAACACCAGGAACCTTTATACAATCCTTCTTAAAGTTGGCTTAGATTGTAAAATTTGGCATGGGTATGACCTTGCCAAGTTTCATCCACAGTAAATGGTTGCTAAAGAAGTTACAGCCAGGAACGTATATGCAGTTTTTTGCAAAAATACATAATTCAACTACTTATAAAATTTGAACCTTTTAACCACTCTTTCTGAAAATTGGTACACATCATACCTTCAAATGGAGGTACACTTCCTCCCAGTTTAATTCAAATATAATTAAAAGCAAAAACATTACAGCCAAAAATGGGTTTTGCATTGAAGCCAACGGAAATTGAAAACCAATGCAAAAACAAAAAGAAAATGTTGATATTTATGAAAATGAAAAACAAATATTTAAATATTGAAAAATGAAAATGAATAATGACTTGGGTCCCTGGTGCACACCACTAGTAACTGTAGTCATTTTGCCTCAAAACAGGGGAATAGACATGATGGCCCCCAAGTGCTTTCCAACTATATGATTCTATTACTCTATCCCCACATATTACAACCCTGCTAGAGGTCCCACTCCCAGTCTGGGAACTTCTACTTTATTAAAGAATATGGCTTGCATACTTACTTCAATTAGGGCTTGTAACAGGGTGGCAGTGCTTAGAGTAAGTTCCCACAGGATCAGGGCCCTATAAATCAGATACTCAGGGAATTAGCTCCCAAATCTATTTATTTGGTTTAGTATTTAGCTTAGGCTCTTCCTAGCAGCCCCCTGTAATAGACTCCTAGTTTAAGAGGCTCCCTGCCTAAGCCCCACTTCCTCAGCAAGCCCATTATTCACTCAGTCCTCCAGCTAGGCCCAAGGTCTGACTGTCCAAAGGTCATTCGTGCCAGCTTCCTCTGGCTAGTCTTTTCACACAGGAGCTCACTCTAGATCCTTCCTTGTCAGCAGCCCAGTCTCCACTGAACCATTGGCTCCATTCCACCTGTCCACTGGCTCCATTCTACCTGTCCCTGGGATGGCCTAACCATGCCCCCAAAACACAGGTGTTTCCACTCAGGCATTGTTCCTTACTTCCAGCAGCCCCTGAATCCCCGCTAGCCCAGTCCCTTTGCTGGTACTAGCTGCATTCTTTAAAGGTCCAGCAGCTTGCAGAGAACGTACCCTGCTACAGGGCTGAAATCAGGAATTCTGATATCGACATTTAGTACTTTTTCATCACTTTTGGCAATTTCCATCCCCTTTCAGCACTTTCAGAAATTTCCATTAGTTTTGGCAATTTTTGTCACTTCCCAGAGTCTATTGTGTCAAAGGCAGTATTGTGAACAGAGTAGCAGAAAAAATATCAAAGTAGTAGAAATACCTAAAGTACCAAATAAAGTACTACAAGTACTGGGACTCCGGAATGATTTCGGTTTCAGTTCTCTGAGATTTTCAGTTCTCATTTCGGTTTCATTGGGGGGGGGGAGGGGTTGCATTGATTATTTTTTTTCATTGACTTCTCCCATTGAAGTCAATAAAAAACCAAACAAAAACAAAAACAACCACCAAAATGGCAAAACCAAGAATGCACCAGAATTTTGGATTTTTGTTTTTAAAACCAAAATGCCATTTTCTGGTCATTTCGGTTCTATCCAAAATGGAAATTCCCATCCCTAGTATCAGGCATTCCCGAATGGGAACTGACAAAACCAGCAAGAAAGCAGTAAGTTCATATTTATTTATTTATTTATTTATTTATTCATTCAAAGATTTATATCCTGCTCCCTCCAGTCCTCCAGCAGCTCGGGGCGGCTTAAAAATATTTAAAACAATATATACAAACAATACATTGAGGGATTATTAAAACAATAAAAACAACGACAAAGAGGTAAAAACTGCTTGTAAAAGCCCACCCTTACTTCCCCCAGACCTGGACAAACAGCCAAGTTTTACAGGCCCAATGAAAGGCCAACAGGCTTGGAAGGCCAATGAAAGGCCAACAGCTGTGGTGTGGCCACTGAGAATGCCCTCTCCATCATGGCCCCCCGGTTCACATGGGGGGCCTCCAAGAAGGCACCCCTGGCAGACCGCAGAGGTCACCCCACGGCCCGGGGAGTGAGGCAGTCTCTCAGACAGGCATCACGTGGAGGGCCAATCATCTGTTTTCAATGAAAACAGCATTCACAGCAGTTCCAAGTTTCAGCCCTAGTTTCAGTTCATAAACTCATGGCACAGTTCTCTGGGAGCATACTGCCTGCACTAACAATAAACACAGCTCCAAGTCCCATTGAAGTGAATGGAAATCATACTTCATACTTGTTCTAACTGCTAGAAGAGGTAATCTAACTTTGGAAAACTGAGCTTCATCCTTGAGTCTAAAAGGGCAATTTTGATCCACTAGAGACAATGGAAGCTTTTCCATTGGGGTTGATCCCATGCCCCACAAATGCCACAAGCAACCTCTGTACACACATCAATTGAGAGCACATTGTGCTGTGTGGAACCCACATGGGCCCACGCGAAACCCACACGAATCCCGCTTGGGATTGTGGGCATTGACTTAAATAGAACTGGGTTTCCATAAACGTTGAAACTGATTGTGGGTTTGTTATTCATGGATATTATTTGCATTTTCCGGTAGTCTTTTGTTTACCTGGCAAGTCCACTATCCAGAAACAAAAGACTTACATAACCAGCTTTTTAGGTGTTCCATTTTTGGTTTGGGGAAACTTTTTTTAGGCTTATTTCAGTTTTGGGTCATTTAATTAATTTGGTTGCATTGTTTGGGGCAATTGTGCGTGTGTAATATGATAAATATTGCCAAAATAATACCACTGAAAGACCAAAATACCAAAACAAAGAAAATGAAAAATGAAATGGAATAATCTAAAGAGATTCCAGATGGATATCGGGTATTACCAGAACACAATTTTTGGTTTGTAAAGTGTAGAGTCAATGGGTCCAATCTGTGACTTATGCATGCACGCTGCATGGAAAATGCCAGTACACAATTGTTGTGCAAGTGTTGCACAAGCATTGTGCAAAACCTGTGGACCTCATGTGCAGCATGTGTGCATCACGTACACATGCACACCTCAGATACAGTGGGTGTTGAAAAAGTTCAGCCCACTTTTTGACCTGGCATGGCGTTATGTTTGTTCTGGGCGCACCAGATGTGGGCCCGGTTTCAACTCCAACCAGGCCAGAAATGTGGACCTCGAATGAAACAGACCTACAGTCCAGTCCCAGCAGCTGCCCGGCTGGGACAGAGTAGGTAGAACCATGTGGGAATTACTGTTCCCAGACCCATACATGCCCAGCATGAGAAGGGACACTTCTGCCAACATCCTGCTTTCCCCCAGGCAGGGCTAAGGATTTTTAAAATCGTGGTGGGCTTGCCTGTTTCTGAAACATGAATTTTGATTGGTGCCACAGCCACCGATTGAATTTTATGTTCCAGCAGTGGGTAAGTTGGTGCCATTTTGGAAATAGCCTCAACTCAGACATTCTGAAGTAGGGAAGTTATGATGGCAGCAGTTGTAAGAGGAGTTTGATGGGTGTGTTCAAGGGAGTGAAAGGAAAGGGCAAAGGGGAGAGAGATGAGGGCAAATAAAGTGATTTTTTTGTGCAGTACCTCTGGATAAATTAAAATTATCTCATGTTTCTTCCCACCCCCACCCCCCAAAAAAAATTCTACAGAGAATATTCTGCTTCCGATATCAGCTCTTCCAAGGTAAAGTGTGTGTCTCTCTCTTCACTCAGGACTTTATGTGTTGATGGCTGGAATGTTAATGCAATAATTTACAGCTGCATTGTCTTTATGACTGTATATTATAATAACTTAATGGAGCAGAAATGCATCACAGATGGACAGATAAAGGCTGCCTGTGAAAATTAGAGCGATAGGAAGTCAATTTTCTTAGTGGAAAGAATGTGCCATGCTGGAAGTGGGGTTGGTTAAGAATATTATTACAGAAGAACAGGATTTGTTTTTTGCACTGAACTTTCCTAGTGTAGGTTTCCCCAAAAAATGGGTTAGATACCAAAACTGAACCTATTATTGATTGTTATTTATGATTTATGTGGCACCAGCAAAGTGCCAAGCACTGAGCAATCATTAGAGACAGGTCTCTGCCCCAGGTGCTTACAATGTAAAATGGACTAGGGAGGAGAGGTAAGGATGCCGGAAGCATAGGTACAGACCGGCGTACATTCCTGAAATTGAGAATACTTGGATGCATGTGGTTAGCTTAGTTAGAAGGGGAGCCTAAGTAACAGGACTGTAAAAGGAGCATCAAGATGCAGTCTGTGAAGGTGAGGAGCTAGAGAAAGCTTGATGGAAGAGATAGGATTTTATATTAGGGAGGGATGGAGCAGAGCCTCAGTGGCCTTTTTTTATACAGGCCGATGCCCAGTGGGCGGTGTTTGCATTGATCCATATGCGGTGGGTGAGGGGAGGGTGTAGATAAGAACACACCGGCGCACACTGACCTCCACCCACCTCCACCATTGTAGATGCATGGAGCAATCACTCTTTTCACCAGTTGCTCCATGTGTGCGTGATGGGTGGAGTTGGGTGTGCATGCGTATTTGCGGGAGTCCGTATGCATTCACACCCAACCCCCTGCTCACTCGCCGTGGATTTTATCCGATTCTCACCCATGCACCAACACCCAGATTTCTGAATGTTCAAGTGTGGATGCCACCTATGTAAAAAGGGCATGTGTTCAGCGATGGGGGACAGCATGGGAAAGGGACAAAGATGAGTAAGGGAGCAGGGGGATCTGGGGCAGATGAAGGTGGTGTCAGAATAAGAGCAATTTTTTCCAGCAGCAAATTAAGACAGAAAAATAAGAGAGCCTTAAAGGTGAATACAAGGAGTCTATGCAAGATGTGAAGGGGGGAGGGAGCCAGTGAAGGGAGCAGAGGAGGAGGCCAAACATGATGAAAGAGGCTGGGAAAATGGATGACCTTGTTAGTGGTGTGTTGAACAGAAAAAGGTCAATCTAAGAGCAGAAAAAGTCGGTAAGAATGAGGTCGTGTTAGTGATGGTGAAAGATGACTACAGCCTGGACTAGAATTTTGGCAGTGTGAGCAGTATGTAAGGACTGGATTTTAGCAGTGTTATGCCAAAATGTATAATGAAGCAGCAACTCATAAAAAAACCCCCAGTGATTAAAACATTGTGGCAAGTTCTTGTAATACAATGCTGCAGGGTCAATATCCTAGGCATACCTCAATCAATCATTTATTTGGCACTAACTTTCGTCATGGCCAGACAAACAACATACAAATCCATAACACATAGAACATAAAAATATAAAACACAAAGTCCTAAAATAAACTTAAAATCAAAATTCAAAGCACATAAGAGAAATCAAAAGGTTAGTTATAAAACTCTGCAGTTTTGAAGAAAAAAGCCGTACAAGCAACCAAAGAATATCCTGGACCAAAGAACTGACCTAGACCTAAATGTGCATAAAAACCAATTTAAAACCACTAATATCAGTAAATCTAAAAAGCCAAACAAGCAATATGGTTAAGCGAAACAGCACTTACAGCCCACCCTACCTTTTCATTAATTTCAAGTAATTTTGTCACAGTTAGCATTGGAAACAAATACCATTCAGATTTCTTTCACTCGCAAGCCAAATAAAGCTAGGCGAACCAGAAAATCTTCATTTGTCTGTTGAAAAATCCAAATTACTTGTTCTTGATTAGAGAAGGCATTAATCTTTGAAGGGAAAGGTAATATAAATTGTGCAATTATTTCATCAAATAGTGGACATGCTAACATATAATGGATAGTATCCTGAATTTTATTCCGACACTGGACAGAATCTCAAATTTCTAGGTATATCAAGGCAACGGCCTTCTATAATTGTCAAAGGCATTTGTTCGAAACGCATCCTGGTCAACGCCAGACGCAATTTCAATTTTAAATCAAGCTTAAGATATTCTTCCTTCCGCCATGAATGTTTAATCAAGATATAAAACGGGGCTATACAAGAAAAACGTACGGCCGCAAAATCGTTTTGTCTGGCTGTATCTTTAATATGCTGACCCACTAAGAACCTATCTTCCTTAGAAAAGAATCTTTGGTTACTATCAATAAAATTTCCCAAACCCATCGTCTTAGAGTATAACCCACATATAAAAACCAGGGAGACTGGTTGTTACACTCCTTATCTAAATCTTCCAGTAAACACATCTTAGGCAGTCTCAAGGGTGAGTGTTGATACCCTAAACCAATAATTCAACATTCGTGAAAATATTTTAGACTGCAAGGAATCAACTCCTGTCTCAAGCCTCAACAATGGCACTGGGAATGTAAAAGAAACCCCCAAAACAGAACATAAAAATTTATTATGAGGTACCTCAATATCCTCTTTTGCTGAAGTACCTCAAATTTCTGACCGATATAAAATTTGGGCATTAACTACTGTCTCATAAGCCTTCAAAGGAGTTTGAACAGATTTTTTATTTAATGAAATGTGTAATTTACTAATTGCCCCAGCTGATTGGACTGCCTTTAATTTAGCAGCTTTTTGATGATAATTCGAATTAATGTCCGAAGTTTGCCAAATACCAAGATATTTATAACTCGATACATTTTCAAGCCTAAGACCACCCAACCATCATGTATATTGCATAACTTACAGCCCCAAGCCATAATATTAGTTTTATCATAATTAATTTGCAGATGACTTTCCATGCACAAAGATTCAAATCTTGAAATGGCCCTTTGAAGGCCTATTGGAATTTGAGATAAAATTACACATTGGGTATTTTCAGACGTTATAAGATCACAGTGAACCATGGTGAATACCCACCTGTGGTCACTGTGGCTCGAACGTCTGTTTGGCGGCGCCAGATGTTCGCCACGGTCAATACCCGCATGGGGTCAATTTGAACCACGCTTCCCGGGCTAGCCCGGGGGGAATGTCCCGGGAAGCGGGGTCAAAAAGATCCCCAGCGGGGACCAAAAAAATTAACGTCTGGCCGGTTGCCACGGCCCGGGATCCCCGGTGGGATCCCGGGCCACGGCACATCTGGCCCGACGCGGCGGCCGCAGTGGCCCCGCCGCCTGCCCGTCTCCCTGGAGGGCGAGCGGCGGGGTGCGTGGAGGGGGCAGGGCCATGCGGCCGCACGTTGTGCCGTGCGGCCCCGCCCCCTCCCAGATTCCCTGCCAGGATCCCCCCGGCACGTCTGATATGGCGTGACGGGGTGACCCCGGTGGGGAATGAAAGGGTTGTTTTCAGTACGGGGCCAAGTGGCCCCGTAACGTCTGAAAACACCCATCATCTGCATAAACCAAAATACAGACCATGGTATCCAAAAGCATAGGAGGGTGAAAATACTTATATAGCATACTCTCTATCATTCAATTAATGAACAAATTAAACAGAAGTGGGGCCAGGATACTTCCCTGCCTGGCCCCATGTTTAGTAGCAAACTTTGGGGTTAGTTCTCCTGACAATCCCCACCAGACTTGAGCCCAGGTATTATCATGATATGCCTCCAACAATTTCAAAAGTTGGGGATAAATACCCATTATTAACAGCTTATTCAAAACAAGATCTCTATCCACCGAGTCAAAAGCTGCAGCTAGATCTATAAAATCTAGGGATGGGCGAACACAGTTTGGATGTTTTAATTTCAGACCGAACTCGGTCTGTTCAGACATCCAAACCAACGTCCAAACCGAACTCTTGAACGAGTGAACAGTTCAGTCATGTTCAGGTGAGTTTGGATGAGTTCGGAGGAAGAAAAAACGTTTTTCCAGGGCGGAAAATTAGGTTTCGGTTTTGTTTCGGTTTCGCTATTTTTGAATGTTCGGCCAAGTTCAGCCAAACCGAACTAGGCTGAACCAAACCATCGAACCTGAACTCGGGTTTTGAACCGCCTGAACATCCGAAAATTCTAACTACGTTCTGTTCGCCCATCCCTAATAAAAGCTGCATATAAACTAAACTTTTTCCTAATTACTTATATCTTAAAATCTGGAATGTAAATAGATGGTCTAACATTGAATAACCTGCATGAAACCCCACCTGATATTCATGTAAAATATCATGATCCTTTACCCATGCTTGCAGATGACTCAGCAAATGCCTAATAAAGAATCTAGACATACCTGCTCTGCGTTTAATTGCACTTAAGGAAACAGAACTTTTAATGCCAGTAGCCACCTCCACTTTCAAAACCTCTGGTGGTAGAAATGGGCAAAGGTGGTAGAAATAGAAATGGACAAAGGTGATGGATAGATCACATTGGTAGTTTCAAATGTTGATCTCATGGTAAGCTGAAATTGTGACTTATTGCATACAAATGTTTTCTTTGAAAAATAGTAATACTAGAAGTAACATAGTTCTTTCCTCCTTGGTTGATTCCCTGGTGTCTGAATACTGTTCCTTTACCAGAAGCAGTCTTGAACATATTTATTTATTTATTACCATCATTTGATTAAAAAAAAAACTCCCTCCTGACAAATGGCAGATTAGGGTGATGTACATATAGCATAAAATACAAATAAATATAAAATACAATATAACAATTAAAAAACTAAAATTCCCCCACCCAGCTCTCCCATCCACTACCCATCTCTCTCATGGAACATCCAGGTCTTACACTATCGTCAAAAGGAGGGAAGGTCCGGGCCGAGATGGACCACAGCTGGCAGGGAGTTCCACAGCCTCAGGGCAGCCACTGAGAATGCCCTCCCCATGGTCGCCAATTGAAGGACCTTGAGAAAGGCGCTCCCAGCTGACCACAGGAGTTGATATAGAATCTGGGGGATGAGGCTGTTCCACAGGTAAGTAGAGCCCAGACCATTTAGGGAGTTATAGGTAATAGGGATGTGCGAACAGAGTTCGGTGTTCAACCCGAACTTGGGGTATTTGGGCTATTTGTGAACACCCTGAACCCGAACTGCCCCCTGCCTGAATCGTCCGAACAAAATTCGGGTTTCGAATCCATTCGGGCGTGGGACAGGGGCGAACCCAGTTTTTCCTCCCCCCTCCAGGCTGCATGGGTGGAAAGGGTGCCAGGGCTCACCTCCCTGTCCCCCCTGCCTAGCCTGGAAATTTTATTTTTAAAAACCCCACCCTAGGGATCGACCTAGCTGGTGGTGCCGGGGCTCCGGCTTCAGGTCCGGCGGTGACAGCAGTGGTGGGTCCAGCCGCCGGCAGCATTGGTGGCACTGCAGAGCACTTCAAGCCTCTTCTAGGCCTTCCAGGAACTGAAGGTGGGCTTCCGACTCCTCACTGGTGGCGGCAGCAGCTGCAGGTCTGGCTCCGGTGGTGCTCCAGAGCGCTTCAGGCCTCTCCTAGGCCTTCCGGGAACTGCAGGAGGGTTTCCAGCCCCACACTGGCAGTGGTGGTGGGTCCAGCTCTAGCGGTGCTCCAGAGCGCTTCAGACCTCTTCTAGGCCTTCCGGAAACTGAAGGAGGGCTTCCGGTCCCGCCCTTTTGGTGATGAAGGGCCAGAAGCCCTCCTTCAGTTCCTGGAAGGCCTAGAAGAGGACTGAAGCACTCCAGAGTGGAGCAGGAGCTGGACCCGTTGCCACCGCCGCCAAACCCAGAGCCGGAGCCCCGACACCACCAGGTTGGTCAATCCCTGGGATGTTGTTTTTTTTTTTAAATGTACCAGGCTGGGCTTTGGGGGGAGGTGAGCCATGGTGCCCCTTCCACCCACACAGCCTGGAGGGGGGAGTGAAAACCAGGTCCCCCCCATGGGTTTGGTGAAACCAAACAGGTTCGGGCCAAACAGCCCAAACCCAAATGGTTTTCGGGGGCTGAACACCGGACAGGCAGTACACCGAACCCCCCGGTGTTCGCACATCCCTAATAGGTAATTACCAACACCTTGAATCGGGTCCAGAAAACTGTAGGCAGCCAGTCCTGTGAACAGAGCACTGGTGTTATGTACTTACAGTGACCCATCCCTGTAAGGAGATGGGCTGCCGCATAACCTTCCTATTTCCTTTTCAATGCTGAATCACCACCTGAGAAGCTTCTCGTTACTCCTTTTCAATTCAGACATGGAGAATAGCTTGGCATATTTGTCACATAAAGAACTGTTTACTAGAATCTCAAAAAGACACTGCCAGTGTAGCTGAGTAGCTCTACTGTTGGGCAACAACAGCAAAGGGTCCTGAGTTCTATTCCTCCATCTGTGGTATCCATATCACCTTTCAGTCAGCTATCTTATAAACCAGGTGGGCATACAAACACCTCTTTTCAAAATTAGTATAGATTTCTGATTAAATGTAAAAGGTATCTAGCAGTTATTAACTTAAAACAATGGTTCAAGAAGTATAGATTCAGTGGGTTTACCCATTTTGGGGGGAGGGGGTACCCATTTTGACTGTACTCTCTCATCTTGAGTATGCAATCTGCTTTCTTTATCTTTAGAAGGAATGTATACCAGGTCCCTGTCATCCACTCAAGCATCAAGGAATTACAAATCTGATAAATAGATTTGCAGCTGATGATATGAGCCACGGCAAGTTCTACACTGGATCAGACCCCAAGTAAAAACTGAGGGGAAAACTTTAGCAGGACCTGATGATCAAAAGGACCCACAAAACCATAATTCTGAGGAAAATATCCAGGTTAAAGTGTTGCCATTTGAATTATCTGTAAATTCAGTAACTATGTTTGCACTGTAGGATTAGTCTCTGAAGTCTCCAGGTCTCATTAAATCTCGTGAGTTTTACCTGAGTCAATCAGAAGCCTCTGTAGAACCAAAGTGACACTGTGCAGATCTGTCAGGGTGCCCCCAAAAGGCTGAACCCTGAGTTCCCAGGAAGAGAGAACTCGGGGGTTGGGGGGGAGGGTAAGTTATACTTGCATAGCCTTATGAAACCTTTTCATGCCCCATTCTGAGACAGAATCCTAAAGAAGGCCCAGTGAGCTGGAGCTCATAAAAAACCCACAGGCCATCTAGAACAGGGAGGCTGAAGTCTTATTGATCGTTGAGATGTTGAAAGCAGAGCTGAAACAGGTACCTCATTAGGTACCCACGGGTAATACCTCACATTTTCTAGTACCATCTCGGGTATTCAGCTGACTACCCAATCACTGACTTTGTACCTGTGTACCTGAAAAATTGGTAATTTCTGGTACCAGTTACCAATCTGTAAATTGGGACAAAAAACTAAAAAAATGGCAGTTTTTAAATGGTGTCGCAGGGTTTGGGGGGGGGGGGCATGCCAGTGTGTGTGTGTGTGGTGGGTTCTTAACAAGATTTACAAGAATGGGAATGAGCCAAGTATTCGCCAATTCGCGATGCGTTATTTCAGGATTCTTAAGAAACTAAAAAGATGCTCTGAGCATGCGCAAAATGGCCTCTGTGGCCATTCTGTACTGGTTTGGCCCTTTTCAAAGATGGCGTGGGATGCATTCGCGCCAATTTGGAAAAGGGCAGTTGGTTCTGATCATGGGTGAACCAGCTTGGATGAGGTCGAGCCAGCTGCAATTGAATCCTAACAAGACGGAGGTGATGTTGGTGGGCGAGGGCTTGGGGGACCTGGGGGTGATTGAATCTCCTCTTGTTGGGGGGGAGTTTGCCCTCCCATGGTCTCTCAAGTGCGGAGTCAGGGTGTTCTCCTCGATTCGTGACTCAGCCTGGAATCTCAGGTTGTGGCCGTGGCGGGGAGTACGTTCCGGCAGTTACATCTTGTCCAGCAGCTTCGGCTGTATCTCTCAGACTCCGACCTCATCACTGTCATAAATGCCTTCATCACCTTGAGGCTGGATTACTGTAATGCAATCTACGTGGGGCTGCCCGAGAAGCCGGTCCGGAGGCTGCAGCTAGTGCAGAATGCTACGTCCCATCTCCTTATGGGGCCGGGTCGCAGGGACCACATGACACCAGTACTCTGGGCTCTGCACTGGCTGCCTATAAAGCACCAGGCCAGATTCAAGGTTCTGGTTTTAACCTTTAAAGCCCTTGACAGGCTGGACCCTGCTTATCTGCGGGACCGCCTCACTCCCTAAGTGCCCATGCGACCCTTGAGATCATCCATGGGAGCCTTTTTGGAGGTTCCCCAGGTGAGGCGGGTGGCCACTGATATTAGATCTTTTTCGGTAGCCACCTCTGTGCTGTTGAATTCGGTCCCACAGGAGGCTCAGTTCACTCCCACTCTCTTGCTGTTTTGGCATGTATGTAAGACCTGGCTGTTCCGTCAGGCTTTTGGCGAGGGGTAGGGGTGGGGGTGGGGGTTTTCCCCACATTGTATTGTATTTTAAATTGCATTAAATTGTTTAAATTGTTTTAATTTTTTTTTAATTGAATTTTGTTTGCCGCCCTGGGGGTGGGATATAATTTTAAAATATATAAATAAAAAAATTAAATTCCTTGCACCGAGAGACTTTGTTCAACCGCACCAAGAATCAGTCACTACAGTCCCAGGACCTGCCGCCAGGGTTCTGGGGCCAAGTTACAGGCATGGAGGGCTGTGGCCAATATCCATAAGCTGCCATATAGCCCCAGGACCCAGCATCATGGGTCCGGGGCCATCATTCCTCGCACCGAGAGCCAATTTTCCAAAGCATTAAGAAACAGCCGCCAGAGTCCCAGAACCCACCGCCAGGGTTCGGGGGCCAAGTTACAAGCAGGGAGGGCTGTGACCAATATCTTTAAGCTGCCACTCTAGCCCCAGGACCCACCATCATGGGCCATCATTCCTTGCACAGAGCCGATGTCTTTCAACCACATCAAGAAACAGCCACTCTAGCCACAGGGCCCACCATCAGGGTTCTTGGCCAAGTTACAAGCAGGAAGGGCTGTGGCCAATATCTTCAAGCTGCCACTCTTCTACCCCCAGGACCCACCGTCATGGGTCTGGGGCCATCATTCCTCACACAGAGGTGATGTCTTTCAACCGCATCAAGAAACAGCCACTCCAGCCCCAGGACCTGCTGTCAGGGTTCTGGGGCCAAGTTACAGGCAGGGAGGGCTGTTGTGAATATCTACAGGCTGCCACTCTTCTAGACCCAGGACCCACCGTCATGGGTCTGGGGCCATAATTCCTTGCACAGAGGCAATGTCTTTCAACCACATCAAGAAACAGTCACTCCAGCTCCAGGATCCGCCACCAGGGTTCTGGGGCCAAGTTACAGGCAGATAGGTCTGTAGCCAATATCTTTAAGCTGCCACTCTTGCCCCAGGACCGACAGTCATGGGTCTGGGGGGCCATCATTTCTTGCACAGAGAGCCTTTTTCCGAATGCCCGAACCAAACCGAACATGACAGAACCGAATACGACCGAACCCAAACATAGCGAACGGACCAAACAGCTGAACTGAACGGGCAAACCAAACCGGTACGAACCGAATGGCTGAACCTGAACCGCAACCTGTTCACCGATCCCTATTACATAGGATCGAATCTTGGTTTTGATTTAAGCTGGGGGGTGGGAAGGAGTAATAAAAAATAAATCATTTAATTCCCAGTAGTTGTTAAACCAGAGAAAGACAAAACCTTACCTCTGACATTGAAATTCTGCAACAGTGAGTTAACAGCAGCAAACACCAGAAATTAAACATTGTTACTTTTTCTCCTGCATGTCTGTATTTTATTTATATTTCACCAGAGTGATTTTTAAAATCCTACATCTGAATAATGCGTAATGTTGCCCATCTTTTCCTTGTAGCAGCCAGTTCCAAACCTCCTCTCAGAAGAGCACCGAGAGGCTAAAAAAATAAAGAATGAGAGGGGGATGATTGCAATGTTGGCATATATTTTTTTTTAAGCCCTTGTTTGAGCTGTTTCCTACTGCAGCTTGGGATCAGGAGAGGGAAATAGGAGGGATGCTGCTTTAAAAGCCGTAACCTTTGGAATTAAAACGATCTCCCAGTGCAAGCTGAGCAATAAAAAAAACAATCATATTGCTGAGCCGGTGGACCTTATTATTTTAACATCAGTGTGATGGGTTTTAAAAAGCTTTCGACATGCTGGGAAAGTTAAATACACATGTTCAATTTAAAAAACTGTCCAACATTTAAATACACAGGCACCTGCCAGTAGAAGCAGTCAAGGGGATTGGGTTCTTTCTTTCTTTCTTTCTTTCTTTCTTTCTTTCTTTCTTTCTATTTTGAAAAAAAAATAAGCTCAAGTAGAAATGGTGTGACATCTGCATGGATGTTTGTTTAGTGGCTTGCGTTGCACTTAATGGATGGGATTTAGGGTGTTAGGTTCTATCGGCATGTGACTGACTGCACTTCACCCACAGTAGCATGTCTATTGAATGCACGAAAACGTAAGCAGTCAAACAGAATGGATCCTTATTGTCTGGCAGGGAAAGGGGGCAGGGAAGTAGGGAACGTATCAGACTGGGATTCTTCGCCTACAAGAATTCTATTAGCCAGCAAGGCAACATGGGCCAACTGTTTTGCAAAACGTTTGGGGCTTCTTAGGGGTCACTGCTGATTCAAATATTGGCTGTTCTCCTCTCGTCGATCTCTCTAATCTGCATCACTCCCCCTTTCTGTCTCTGGAAGGTAATTGCTCTGTAAAAGGTTCTTCTTCTCTTTTTATGTCTGTGGGGGTGGGGGCGAGAGAAGTGTAATTTGTTTCCATCCAAATCTGCCCACGTGCCCCTGCATTTATATTGGAAACTAAAGAACCTTGGGGAGGGGGGGGGAAATCCTGGCTCCGCTGAAGGCAATGGAAAGTCTCCCATGGACATCAACGGACACTGAATGAAACCCTAGTCTTGTGAATGGCTTGGAGTTATCCAGGAAGCTGCCAGCGCAGCTGCACGGAAAGCTCACAAAAGGCAAATACAGCTGATGAAGGGAGAGTGGGGTATTTTATTTTTCAGCTTGGCACCTGGTTCCTTTGACTGTCGTTTCATAAAAGAGGGGGGAGGAGTGCTCTAAAGTGCTATGGTAATTGGCAGCTTCTTCTCCCATTACAGGCCACCTCATTGCTTTTAAGTGAAATTGCGCTCAGATCTCATCTCTCCCCCCCACCGCCCACCGCCCCCTTCCTCAGCCAAATGCATCCATATGGCATCAGTAATAGAACTCTGCACCTCCGACTCAAAATAAATAAATAAAAATAAAATAAAATAAAATAAAATAAAATAAAATACGCAGGCCTCTCTTCAGTGGAAAAAGCAATAGCACTGCTCATTCAACTAGTGAGAGAAAAGGCTACATACATGTGCAAATCCAGCTAAACCCTTCAGGGGAGGCTAGAAGATCAGGGAAGAATGGCAGGTAAAGATCTGTCCATGTCTCCAATTAGATCTGAAATGGGGTACCTGTTTCATTTGTTATGGCAATTTTGGGTGCCCTTTTGGTTACCCAATGAGATACTTGAGTGCTGACCAGATACCCAAAAAACATGAATTACCATTATTATTATTATTATTATTATTATTATTATTATTATAGTGCCAGAAGTGTACCTGACGCTTTACAGAGAATAAAATAGACACGGTCCCTGCCAGAGAGCTTACAATATAAAGACAAGAGGAGGGGAGACAGGGAAGGGGGAACAGAGAGAGAGACAAGGGGTGAAAACAGACATGACACTAACCACCCTTTAAGCACATTTGGTGGTTATTTATGCATGTTGCAGGGCTGCATAGGGCACCAATACAGCCCTGCAACATGCATAAATAACCACCAAGGGTGGTTAAAGGGTGGTTAGCGTCATGTCTGTTTTCACCCTAGGAATGCAGTATTCACAAGGATGCTAGAACTCAGGTACACGTTCTTGGCTTGGTTATAGTAAATAGGAGTTTTCAGCTAACAGGTGGGGGATAATCCTGGGTGGGGATGATTAGCAGGAGTTAGGAAGAGCGGAGCGGAAGAGGTGGGTTTTGAGGAGGGACTTGAAAGTGTGGAGGGTGGGGGCAAGGTGGACGAGGGCAGGGAGGGAGATCCAGGTATGCGGGGCAGCGAGGGAGAAGGGACGAGTGCGGTTGGGGGAGCAGGGGAGGCATGGGAGGGTGAGGGATGGAATGAGAGAGGAGCGTAGTGCTGGAACAGGGGTTCAGAGGGAGATCAGAGCAGAGAGGTAGGGGGGAGCAAGTTTATGAAGGGCTTTGTAGGTGAAGACGAGGCACATTTGCAGAATATGCTCAGGAAGGGGAAGCCAGTGGTGGGAGGAGAGGAGAGGCTGCACGTGGTCAAAGCAACGGGCTAGGTGGATGATCCTGGCAGCGGAGTTTTGAACAGAGATGAGAGAAACAAGATGAGAGCGAGGAAGGCCAGCGAGGAGGAGGTTACAATAGTCAAGGCATGAGATGACTAGGGCGTGGATGAGTTTTGTCAGAGGAGACAGACAGAAAAGGGTGGATCTTAGCAATGCCTTACCAATTAATTGACTCACACATCAGTAAACTGGTAAATTGGTATAGGAAAAATAGGGAGAAGGGGATGATAACTAAGAAAATTCAGAATGGAAACTAGAAAAATCAGTACCGGAAGTCGTTATTTCAGGACTGACAGTTGGTAAATCAGGACATTGGGTCAGCTGTTGGGCACTAATTCTGTGCTAGGACTGATCTTGATTTTTTCTCTATTCTCACTGAGAATTGCTGTTCTAAACTTGTTTTACCAAGAATTAATAATCAAGAAAAGCCCCCATTCTTGACACTTTCTCTTTCACAAATTACTCTGTTACCTTTTACTATAATTTTTTTCTCACTTACCATTTGTCATGATTTACTGTGTACTGTGATTTACTGTGTACTGATTTATCAGGTACCACTTACCGTGTTCTACGTTCATTGTAGTAATGCACATATGCAAAATGGCTTCCCTTTTCCAAATGGTGGCAACACTGCTGGCACCATCTTGGAAGAGGGCTGTCCATCTGTAGAAAAGCTGCAGTGGCAATTTTGCGCCATTTTGCACCACTTCGTTACCGAGATGAATGCAGTACACACGGTAAGAATCATGGTAAAACATGGTAAACGGTAAATCATGGTATATGGTGCATCATAATAAACAGTAAATGGTGAATTGTAGTAAATGGCAAATCAAGAAAAACACTTGACCAAGATCTCGAACTATTACCAATATCGTCCCGAGATCTTGGTAATGATTCTTGATTCTCATGAGACTTTCTTGAGCAATGCATTTATTCTTGTTTCAGCCCTTTTCTTTACGGTAGCAATTAGTATCCGGAGGTGGACACTCGCATCAACTACCAAAATTTTGACTTGTTTACTAAGGGTGTGCAGCAGGCACATCATTCATTTTAATGTTAGTTTTACCTTTAGTTTCCCTAAACCCCTTCCCCAAACCCCTTAATGACTTCACCTTTTACGTTTATTTTACGTTTTACGTTTATGCACGCACAAAATTGCTGCCAGAGCCATTCTGCGCATGCGCGACCCTTTTCCAAAATGTTAGCCATCTATCCAGAGGACCTTTTGCTTGGAGAGACAATCAGAAGAGCAGGGTTGCTTTGAGGAGTGTCACCACAGCATGAGTATGTGTTAAAGGAGGGCTGTGAGGTGAGTGGGTAGGGCTGCACCGGAGGAACAGGAAGGTTCGAGCATGGGATAAAAAACTGACGGAGCTGGGAGGAAACGAGGTCAGTCCCATGGAAAACAAAAGCTTCAGATTTGCTTCTGTGTCTTTCCTGGCCTCCACTTAATCCAGAACATCTGGAAAACCACACAACAGCTGGGTACCTTGGTTAAAGCTATTAAGCACACAGTACGCATGTTGTAATTCCATTTGCTTAAAACATTTGCTCATGAGATCTGATTAGCGTTGAGTCCTATTTTGCCAGTGTATAATGTATGCAAGGCAGCCCTAGAAATGAGGAATTAAAGGAGGCTCACTGGGGTTTATCATTTTTCTGATGATTTGGAGGGGTGTCATCCAGCTTTGGTTGATAGTTCCTGAAGTTTGTTAAACATTGGCATGCATTTGTCTGTTGGCCTTTGCATTGTCCAGAAGCAGGCAAAGTTCATAACCCTTGAATCTTTGTGTTACAAAAAGCCACAATAAACTTTAGACAAATACCGAATTACTGGAGGGTGGCAAATGTTACCCCGATATTTAAAATGGGATCCAGAAGTGATCCTGGAAACTACAGACCAGTAAGCTTGATGTCTGTGCCAGGGAAAATGGTGGAAACCATAATTAAGGACAGAAATTCAGTGCATGCTGACAAACATGGATTAATGGGGAAGAGTCAATATGGATTTGGTAAAGGTTAGTCGTGCCTAACTAACCTGTTGGAATTCTTTGAGGGTGTACATAAGCATGTGGACAAGGAAGACCCAGTAGATATAGTGTACCTGGATTTCCAGAAAGCATTTGATAAGGTCCCTCATGAAAGACTCTTGAAAAAATTAAAAAGTCATGAGACAGGAGGTATTGTCTTACTATGGATCAGAAACTGGTTAAAAGATAAAAAGCAAAGGTTAGTACTAAATGGTCAGTTTTCACAATGGAGAGATGTAAAAAGTGGTGTGCCTCAGGGACCTGTATTGGGACTGGTGCTGTTTAATGTATTCATTAATGATTTTGAAAAGGGTGTTAAGAGTGAGGTGATCAAATTTGAAGATGACACCAATGTTATTCGTGGTAGTTAAAACACGAGCAGACTGTGAGGAACTGCAACGGGATCTTACGACACTGGGTGCCTGAGCATCTAAATGGGAAATGAGATTTAATGTGGACAAGGGCAAAGTGATGCATGTAGGGAAGAATAATCCAAACTATGTGTACACAATGCTGGATACTAAGCTAGGGGTTATCACTCAGGAAAAGGATCTGGGGGTGGTTGTGTGGACAATACAATTAAACCCACAGCACAGTGTGCTGCAGCACTCAAAAAAGCAAACAGAATGTTAGGAATTATTCGGAAGGGGATAGAGAATAAAATGGAAGAGGTCATAATAATGTCTCTATGCAAATGAACGGTGTGACCGCACCTCGAATATTGTGTGCAGATCTGGTCACCCCATCTCAAAAAAGAAATAGCTGAACTAGAAAAGGTACAGAGAAGGGCAACACAAATGATCAAGGGCATGGAAGGGCCCCTGTATGAGGAGAGGCTTGGTAGGTTGGGGGTCTTCGTTTTGGAGAAGAGAAGACTGAAAGGAGATATGATAGAGGTCTATAAAATCATGAATGATGTGGAACTAATAAACAAGAAGCAGTTATTTACACTCTCAGCTAGTACTAGAACTAGGGGACACTCCATGAAACTCATGGGTGGCAAGTTTAAAACACATACAAGAAAATATTTGTTCACTTAGCTTATAATTGGGTTGTGGAATCTACTGTCAGAGGCTATGGTAAGGGCCAGTACTATAGCTGAGTTTAAAAGAGGTTTGGACAAGTTTCTGGAAGATAGGTCCATTAGCAGCTATTAGCCAGACAGGATCAGGAAACATAACAGGAGCTGGGGGAAAACAACAGGAAATGGATCCCACATTGTGACCTGTTGGGTGCTTCTCCCAAGCCTTCGTGATTGTCCACTGTCGGAGTCAGGATGCTGGGCTAGAAGGACCATTGGTCTGACCCAGTATGGCACTTCTCATGTTCTTATGTTCTTAATGCAACTTTTGGCTGACACCGGTGGTAGGCACAGAATAGAACTGGGTGGTGTAGGCTCAAGCCAGCACGTACCCTATTTGCGTAGCAAGTTGTGCAGGGAAACGGCGCACCCCCTCCAATGCAATTCCCCGACCCCACACACTCCACAGCCTGGGGATGGAGTATCCTGCTTGCCACTAGTTGATACCAGCAGGTGCACAATACCATTGTCTGGTATGAGCTTGGTCACGCAGGCACCCTACGGGTGCAACAAGCTCCATGGGACAATGGCGCACCCCTTCTGATGTGACCCCCCCAAGCCCACATGGAACAGGTGCCTTGCCTGCTTCATCCCCTGAGCTGTGAAGTCTATGGGCTTGATGCGGTCACATCAGACGGGATGCAGTGTTGCCCTGCGAAACTTTCTGCACCCACAGGGTGCCTGAACGCCTGAACTCACATGTTCATTGCCTAAGGCGCAAGTAGGAAGTGGTGGGGGATCCAGTGGTGGGGGATGTAACAGCTTTACCCCGTCATGGATGGATCATTACCTCCTCCGGACCAATATCCTGGCGCATGTCTGCCCCCGAAGGGTGCAGGATCAATTCATGGGTCCGCCCCCGGAAACTCATGGAACCAGAGAGGTTCCGGAATGCTCTAGGGGAAATGCCTCCTGATCTTGATGATCGTTCACTCGATGACCTCATTGCCTTCTGGGACAGCTTGTTGGCTGAGGCTATCGACCGAATGGCTCCCAAGCATCCTCTTCCAGAAAACTGACGACAGGGGTCACCGTGGTTTATGGAGGACCTCTGCCAAATGAAGCAAAATGGACGGCGACTGGAGAAATGGTGGCGCCGAACTCACGCTGAAACTGATCGATTGCAGCATAAAGCCAGTTTAAGAGTTCATGCTGTTGCAGTACGGGCAGCAAAGAAAGAGTTCTTTGCTGCCCTTATTGAGTCTGCAAAGTCACGTTCAGCCGAGCTTTTCTGGGTGGTGCAGAGGCTGGTCAGTTCGGCCTCTCTCCGTCTAGAAGTGGAATTTTCCAGTGCCCGCTGTGACATGTCTGCAGACTTTTTTGCAGATAAAATTGCTCAGATTCACCACGATCTTGATGCTGCATTAAGGACAGTAGATAAATCAGAGGTACAGGAAGCCCTGAAATATCTGTGGTTACGGGATCAAGTTCATTGGGTGTCGCACGCCGATGCGGTGGATGCTCTTGGGACAGTCTGGACCACCTGCTGTGAACTAGATCCATGCACGTCCTGGCTGGTGAAGGCCAGTCAGGAGATATTCGGGTCATTGCTGGGAGGGGTGGTCAATGCCTCCCTTAGGGAGGGCAGGGTGCCGAGCCGTCTCAAAGAGGTGGTGGTGCGGCCTCTGCTCAAGAAGCCATCTTTGACCATTGACTCCCCAACCAGCTATCGGCCAGTCTCTAACCTTCCCTTTTTAGGGAAGGTTATTTAATGGGTGGTGGCCCGACTGTTACAGGGGCATCTGGACCCAGTTGGTTTTCTTGATCCCTCACAGTCTGGCTTTCATGCCAGGTTTGGCACGGAGACTGCACTTGTGGCCTTGGTTGATGACCTGCGCTGTGAATTAGATCAGGGCAGCTCCACAATTTTGATCTTATTAGCTCTGTTGGTGGCGTTTGATAGTGTTGATCACGAGTTGTTGGTGACGAGACTGCGAGACCACGCTGGGGTGAATGGAACTGTTCTTGAATGGTTCAACTCATTCCTGGCAGGGAGAACTCAGCAGGTGGTTCTCGGGAATGTACATCATCTCCCCGGAATCTCACATGTGGAGTCCCACAGGGTTCTATTCTGTCCCCTCTTCTGTTCAACGTGTATATGCAACCGTTGGGTGAGGTCATGAGAGGCTTCGGCATGCGATGTCATCAGACTAGTGGTGTGCAATTCATTTTCATTTTGTTTAATTACTACACTGAACGATGGCCTGTTTGTTTTAGTAATTAAAATATGAAAACAACAGACCAAAAATAAATGAAAACGAAGAAAAAAGAAACCCACCAAAAACCTCTTCTCATGCGCAAAATGGCCACCGGACCATACTAAGCATGCACAGCCCTTTTCCAAAATGACACCAGTAGCATCAGTACCATTGTGGAAAAAGACAACCGGTCTGCGCATGTGTGGCAGTCATTGCGTATTCGCAAACCAGCTGTCCTTTTCTGAAATGGTGCCAGCACTACCAGTGACATTTGGGGGAAGGACTGTGCATGCACGGAATGGCATGGTGGCCATTTTGCACACATGCAGTGATTTTTTAATTTAATTTTTATTTTTATTTTAGTAAAAATAAACAATAAACAAAACAAAAAAAACCCAAAGAAATATTTCCCTTTATAATCCCACCTGCCCCTGAAAAATAAAGGGGGGGTGGGTTGGTTGGTAATGAAAATGGAAATGTCAAATGAACAATGTGCCTGCTGCACACCTCTACAGGAGACAGCATTGCGGTGGCTGGACAGGAAGAGTAGAGCTTACAGAATAGGGATGTGTGAACGCGGTTCGGAAGTTCGGAGTTCGGACCGAACTCGAATAGTTCGGTCGACCGAACCGAATTTTCGAACCAAACTCAAATTCGACCGCACTGTTCGGTCAAATCCGAACCAGTTCGGAAGGCCAAACCCCCCAGTTTTGAATGTACGAACTTGGTTCGGAAGTTCGGAATTCGGCCGAACTCGAATAGTTCGGTTGACCAAACCGAACTTTCAAACCAAACTCGATTTTCTAATTAAACCGAATTTCTGAATTGGGTTCTGTTTGTACATCCCTTTTACAGAATGGGCATGGGCCATGCTGAAGGAGGAGGCGGGCCTTCCAGTAAAGCATAGAGGTGGACTTACTGACCCCTCTTCCTCCGCCAGTGCAGCCCTGGCCCATCTTGTTGGAGTTTTTTTTAAAAAGGAAATAGTTAGGAGTAGTAACCAGGGGCTTATGTAATCCTCCATCATTTGAAATGCCTCATATAAATAATAACTAGCATTAGCACCATTTGCCATGTTCTAATCCCTTCAAGCTGTTCAATTGCTTCTTTGCCTTTATCTGCTGGGAGAGATGGTGCTAATTTATGGATGAATGTTTTTATTAATTTTTTTTGCTAATGCTGTCAATTCCCAGGAGAGCACAGTCATGTTGCGCTCGTGTGCTTGAAAGACTGATCTAGGACCGTAAGGACATTCTTTCTAAGGTGTCCTCATTTTACTGTCTCCCATGAAGGGAAAGATTTTCACTTATTTTTGCAGTGCTTCCAAGACAGCTCAACAACAATAGAGCTCAGACATAGGCCCTTTTCACACAGACACTCTAACACTAATAAAATGGGCGTTACATTTTAGTATACATGTTGCAGGGCACCAATAGAGCACAGCTGCAGCCCTGCAACATGTATAATAAAATGTAACATTTATTAGCGTTAGAGTGTCTGTTTGAAAAGGGCCATATATGTAAACAAAGTGGGGATGACTAGCTATTTGCATCTGCTTAATCTGACCCAGTTCAAAGTGGACAAAATTGTCAGAAGACATGACATTCCACTGTCTACACTATTATTATTATTATTATTATTATTATTATTATTATTATTATTATTATTATTATTATTAGAAGAAGAAGAAGAAGCATTTATATAGCACCAGCAATGTACATGGCAGTTTACAATTGTAAGAAAGACAGTCCCTGTCCTAGCAGGCTCACAATCTAAGAGGCTCTTGTGAGACTACTACAATTTTGGATCTCATGAGAGTACTACTGCCAAAACCTGTGGTTCAGTTGGATTGTATAATACGGCTGTCTCAGTAACCTCAGGGATGCTGAGCCTGTCATGGGGTATCTTTTATTGCCGTCTCCCGGACATGATGCACAAGATTTTTCATAGACAAACTGACAGATGTTCACCATGTCACTTAATGCAGAGGTGGGGAAACTTGTCCCTCACAAAAGCCACTTTGAAAATTAGGACAGGTTCTGTGGGTTGGATAGGAATTGGGGGCAGGGGTACGCTCCAGATGTGGAATGAAAAGAAAGTTTCATATGATGGATTACTACTACACCATGAATCCATTTCCTGACCTTGAGTGCATGCCTTCATCTCCTCTTCCTTCCCACTGAGCATACTTATTCAGTACCTGTGGCTGGGGACTGGATTCATGGGCCATATCCAGGAAGTGGGAAGGGGCCAAAAAATCCAGATTTGCCCCCCTTTGTTTTCCCATCATTCTGGATCCCCTTCTACCCAAGAACTAAGCTAGGAATGTGTGTCTGCGACTAGGACTGAAGCATCAACTCCTTTTTCCACTCCACTATTTCATTCTGCCATTTCAGAATTGCCCACAACTTTCTGCAGCTTTTCTGCCAGAATTCCGCAACTTCCGCCAGCATTCCGCTAATTCAGAAACTGTCGGAATAATCTCGGAAACTGTCGGAACAAACATTGTTCCACTATTTCACAGTGCTGATGGAAAATGTGGAAGATTGAAACTGTTGGAACAAACATTGTTCCCCTATTTTCACAGCCGGTGGAAGTAGCGGAATGAAAGTAGCAAAACGAATGTCTCTATCACAGTGTGCTTCTCATTGCAAAAGAGCTTTTTCCAATGGAAAAAGCTCTACCACAACAGCTTGCTGTTTCATCCCTACCTGTGACTTCTCAGCTTCACGAATATATATCCATGTCTCTCCCTATGTTCTCCTTTCCCTTGTATCCCTTCCTTTGTCCATCCTAGATTGTAAGCCCTTTGGGGCAGGGACCTGTCACTCTCTAATCAGTGCTAAGTACTAGGGGTGGGAATACCGGTAAATCCGGAATCCGATAATGCCAGTACTGGGCGTACCGGCATTATCAGATTCAACCCGGTAAATCCGGTCCCGTTACCGGATTACGGGTACCGGATTTTTTTACATTGCAGCCATTTAAATGAATGGCTGCAATGTAAGTCTAA
>QEPC01013902.1:138991-151097 GCA_003113815.1 Sphenodon punctatus | reverse complement strand
ACGTGCACTTGAGACCTCGCATCTTCATGAATGTTAGACCCCTTGTCTCTCCCTCTGTTCCCCTTCCTAAGTCTCTCCCCCAGCTCCTGTCTCTCAGATTGTAAGCCCTAGGGGCAGGGACCGTGTCTATTTTATTACTCTGTAAAGTGCCAGGTACACTGCTTGCGCTATATAAATGTTTGTTAATAATAAAAATAATAATAAAATAAATAAATAAATTATTATTATTATTATTATTATTATTATTAATAATAATAATAATAATAATTTTTGTTGTTGTTGTTATACAACAACTAGGGTGGTGATGGTGACAACGTCGGCAATGGGCTTGATCCCAAATGCCTGTGTGCAGTGTATGCATACACAAACAGGCAGCTTGCATGCAGCTTGCGCATGGCCCATAGTCCTACCCACATGGGTGTGTGTGTGTGCAATCAGCCCAAGATTTGCACATGAAATGTGCACACCCTGTTTGTGTGGTGAGTGGGGTTTATGATCAAGCCCAATGACAGCAGTGGTGGGAATTTCAAGGGAACACCTGGTCCTGAAGGAACAATCCAGACTCTATCCAAACCCTGTATTTAGCCTGGTTCTATATCCTTGTTGATAAGAAGGAGTCTGGGTGGAGTGGAATGTTGAATGGCGAAAAGAAAAACCCTGTGGACAGATGTGGGACTACTTAAGTTATGCAATGGTGAACTGCTGTCCTGAGACTCAGAGTGTGGGAAAGGCCCATTGCGATGTTAGATACGGCAGTTAAGGGAAGGGAGTGTGCCAAGGGTCTGCATCTGGTTCCAACCTAAAACATCAGGTTGCCTACCAGTGCAAGACACAGGGCATGCTGGACTTAGACTGACCTGATGCTTTACCCCAGAGGCTCCGCATAGATAGTCATCTTATGGGAGGCCCTGTACGAAACATGTCCCCTGAACTGTAACATGCTGTAAAGTCAGGCAGGAGCTCATCTTTGCACTACAACACTGAGGTTTTGGAAGGGGAGGGTGATCAGTAAAACTGAAACGAATCTCTAAATTTCTGCTCATGAGACACTGGCTGCAGTCCCAAGTGGGATCCGTGTGAGATCTGCACAGATCCCGCACGGGATCCTTGTGGCACAATGCAATCCCTACGGTGGTGTGTGAGGTTTGTTCGCCTATGCGCGCGTGCTCAGGATGCCCTCAGCATGTGCAGGTCATGGGATCGCCCCCATTTTCAGGAACCAGGATCTATTTTCCACCCATTTTCCAATACCAATGTGATTTTTCGGTTCTTGCAATACCGCGAGGTACAGTTCTGATATACCGACTTTCTGCTTACCGTTTACTGTGTAAATTCGTTTACCACTTACAGTTTAGGTGTATTGTTTTACTTCCAGGTTTGTTGTTTCTACATTTCTGAGCCAATCACTGTGTGAATAGCCCACCCCTTCACCTCCCGTCAGTGCCCCTGAACCTCCAATCCAGTGTCTCCAATCAAAAATGTTATTCAATGTTGTTTCCTTTGCTTTGACAAACCTTCAAGTGGATTGCAAATTAGCAAAGGAATCTGCATACCATCCAATAAGTGACAAGGAAGTACAATGGAAAATGGAGTGCAAGAAATGCTGTACTGTGTCAGTATTATCTCTCTGGATTTGAAATGGACAGCAAAGCGGTAAACGAAAAAGCATTAAATGGGATCTTAGTAAGCAGAACTTTGGTAAACAGAGATAGAAAATGTCAGTCGAGATGTTACCGAGTATTGAGAGATTCTCAAATTGATCAAAATGGTTTTGGGAACTGGGAATTTTTATGAGATTTTCCATTTTGGCAAAATCTTCTTTCAGCCCTAGTAATCAGGTTCTGTGACACCCATAAATGATATGGGTGAATGGTGGGCAGCTATTTATTATTATTATTATTATTATTATTATTACTAAGCATTTATATAGTGCAAGCAATGTACCTAGTACATTCAATTACAAAGTAATCAAATAAACACAGTCCCTGCCATAGGGCTTACAGTCTGAGAGACCAGGGGAGGGGGGGGAGAGATGAAAGAAGGGGAACAGGGAGAGAAAAGGAATGTAACATTCACAAAGATGCGGGGTCACAGGTACACAGATCTCAGGTAACAGATTGTACTGGATGGAGGTTATCAGCAGGAGTTAGGTGAGGAGAGCGGGGAGTCGGGGAGGGCAAAGCGGAAGAGGTGGGTCTTGAGGAGGGATTTGAAGGTATGAAGGGAGGGGGTGAGGAGATTGTGGGCAGAGAGGGAGTTCCAGGCATGGGGGCAGCTAGGGAGAAGGGATGAAGGTGGTTAGGGGAGCAGGGGATGCATGGGAGGATGAGAGAGGGGACAGAGAAGGAGCGGAGTTCACGATATTAGCGCAGAGAGGTAGGGGGGAGCAAGCCTGTGAAGAGCTTTATAGCTGAAGACTAGGAGCTTGTCCAGGATTCATTCAGGAAGGGGGAGGCAGTGAAGAGAGGTGAGGAGGGGCTGCATGTGGTTGAAGCGATGGGTGAGGTGGATGACCGTGGCAGCAGAGTTTTAGATGGAGATAAGGGGAGAAAGGTGAGAGTGGGGGAGGCCAGTGAGAAGGAGGTTGCAGTAATCAAGGTGAGAGATGACCAGGACATGAACAAGGGTTTTGGCAGAGGAGACAGAGAGAAAAGGGCAAATCTTAGCAATGTTATGGAGGGAGAAGCAACAGGATTTGTCAACAGTCGATTTAGGGTTTAAACGAAAGGGGTGAGTCAAAGATGAAGCCTAAGCTACGGGCTTGGGGGATGGGAAAAATGGTGACCCAGTCGATGAGGAGCGACAGTGAAGAGGGAGAGGAAGGATGAGGGGGGAAGATAAGGAGTTCAGCAAGTTGAGTTTGAGTTGACATTGAGACATCCAGGTAGAGATGTCAGAGAGACAGCTGATGAGGTGAGCTTGAATAAATGGAGAGAGAGAGGGAGGAGTAGAGAGATAGAGTTGAGTGTCATCAGCATAGAGGTGATATTGGAAGCCATGGGAGGCAATGAGTTTGCCTAGGGAAAGGGTATAGATATAGAAGAGGAGAGGTCCAAGGACAGAGCCTTGGGGAACACCAACCAAGAGGGGAAGGGAAAATGAGATGGACTTTGCAAGAGATACACTTTTACAGACACCTCTCTTGTCCTGACAAAAGGCATGTTCCCTGGGATGTTGGGGCGGGCAGGAGGGATGGGGTTGAACAACGCTAATCCTTTTTTTTAAGTGCTAATAAGTGCAGCTGGTCAAAAATGGGTGGGAAGAATTGATAATATGCTTCCTGACTTTCAAAATTGACAATGGTGGCAATCTATCCCAGGATGCGGGACCTCTAGCCTATGGGCTGAATTAAGCCCCCAAATGATTTTTATTCGAACCCAATTCCATGGGTCCTTCATCTGACCCATGGATCCAATCCTTACCTTCAAACCCTGGAAGAGGTGAACTCAAGGGAAGGAAGCAGACATGAGGGCATGCATTCAAGAATCGGTAATGGATCCATGGTATCTATCAGGGCTGGGGAACTTCAGGCCTGTGGGCCAAATACGGCCTGTGTCTAGTTTTTATTTGGTCCCTTTGCAGTTCCTAAATCTGGCCCCTGGATCCACTTCTTATCCTCAAAAACGGAAAGACTGAGATTGGGGTAGCAGAGCAAAGATGAAGACATGCACACAAGGATAAGGGACGGATCTATGGCACAGATCCATGACATGGACCTTTCTCTTCCAGAGCCCACTCTCAACTCTATGTTGCCTTTGGAGCTTGTACTAATTTTAAACTCACCCTGCAGAGGAAAAACATTCTCTACCCCTGGTATAAATCTATTATCTGGACCCTCCCCTTCTTCCGCCATTCTGAACATGATCCTTAGGCACCCCCAGCCCCAGTCCTATCCAACTTGTGGGGTTTCTACTTATTTTTAGGGGTGGGGAGTTTGGATTTGGATTAACTGGTAAGAGCCCAGAACGAGCCCTTACAGATTAGTCTGAACCGGAACAGCACGACAATGGGCTTGCTTCGGTTCAGATCTAAAACAGAAAATAGAATTTCTTTTTACTGTGCATTCGGAAAATGACCACTGGACTTCTCTGTGCATGCACCCCCTTTTCCAAAATGGTGGTGGTAGCATCACTGCCATTTTGGAAAAGGGCAGCCAGTCTGTACATGCACCGTGGCCATTTTGAACATGTGCAGACTGGCTCCCCTAAAGAGGATGGTAGGAGTAAAAAGTTTCCCCACCTCTGGTCAAGCCTTATTATCACCTCTGATTATAATAACTGCAACTTGAATGTCACCCGCAGGTGGCTGCTTGAGTGGATAGGGATAAATCCAAAGAAACCAGAATAGAATACTTAGTAAGAAATTGTGTCCAAATCTGCCACGAGGTCGTTCCCAGCTCCAGCTTCTGTTTCTCTCAGAAGGAGCTCTGAGTGCTCCTAATCACCTGCTACCAAGGCCAGACAGTGAAAAGGAATAAGAGGCTTTTGTAAAACAGCTACCTGAACGCTGGGAAATTACTTGCAGAAAAGGCTGTTTGTTTTGAAGGAGGGAAGGGCCTTGCCGTTAATGTAAGCCTTTGAAACAGTGGTGCGGTTTCCTTCTCTCTCCATGTCTAACCTTGAAAGCAGCTTGCATAAGGACTGTGAGTCACTCCTGTATGCCTGTCGTGGGTGTGTGGAGGTTGCAGAGATGAGATCATAAACACACAGGCACTGCTTGAAGTGGAGGGGAGACATGCTTAAGAGGCTTTGTAGGCAAGCCACCACTCCTCCCTCTGTCTGCAGGGAAGTAGGCTGGGTGAGCAGCTAAGACGAAGGACTGAAGGGAGGCTTGATTGTCCTGCCGTCCAAATTGAGCATGGCAAAATGTTGTTCATCTCTATCTGTGGGGAATATTTCTAGCCTGGGTTTGATGTGTATTTTTCCAAGCTAAGTCCCTGCAAAAACATTGCCTATAAGTGGGCCACTGAATAGAGTGCTACAAGAAGGCTGGGATGTAGGCTCAATCATGACTGTGGATTCGTCTGCCACTGCCCTTTTGAGCTGAAATGGGCACCCATAAAAATAGATGTCCTCCATAGAGGACCTGCCCGTTGAATTCACGTGGCTCAACCCGAAAGACACATAACATTTTTAAAATGAGATACTTGGAGGTGGTTGAGGAGGCTCTGCCAAGGGTTCAGAGGCTACGGGCAGTAGTGAGGAGTTCCTATCAATGGTGGGGTTGTATGGAGGACCTGTGCGGTGGAATCATCAGGCTGGCTCCAATCTTCCCACTCAAGCTTCAGACGTAGAGCCTGACTGGGGGCTTCTGGGAGCTGTAGTTCTGATCAGCTCTGTCTGCCATCTCCAAAAGCTCAAGGTTCTTTTAAGAACTCAACCTCACTGAAGTCCCCTGTCAGCCTTCAGGTTGCTGAGATAGTGCCTGGCTTGGGGCTTCTGGGTGATGTATCTCTGTTTACCTTCAACTCTACATTACAGAGGGGATGGTCTAGCAGACCATCACATTTCACTTGGGTTGCCTCTGTTGTGTTTTAGAGGCAGTTCCTTGGGAGTAGAGGTGAAAGGAATAGCCAACAGGAATGAGCTGTCCATTGGATTTAGGTGCTGTGGTCCAAATCTGCCAGACTGGGTATGTGTCCTGGTCCCCTGGAAGATATAATTTGATTTAGATTGGTTGTGTTTGATTCAGCTATCTGTTTGGTTGGTTGATCTAGTTTGGTCTTCATTTGGTCAATTTCAGTCTTCATTTGGTTCGGTTCGGTTGAGTTATGTTGTTTGGTCCAGGTGGGTTAGGTTGCGTTATTAGCCAGGTAGGTTTGGGGAATGTAACCTCTTCCTGTGGGAGTGAACAACAGGGAATGGATCGCCCCATTGTGACGTTTTGGGTACATCTTCCAAGCGACCAAGATTGGCCACAGTCGGAGTGGTGTGGAATTAATAAACAAGGATCAGTTATTTACCCTCTCAGCTAGTACTAGAACTAGGGGACACTCCATGAAACTCATGGGTGGCAAGTTTAAAACAAATAAAAGAAAATCACTCAGCAACATCGTATAATTGGGTTGTGGAATCTACTGCCAGAGGCTGTGGTAAGGGCCAGTACTATAGCTGAGTTTAAAAGAGGTTTGGACAAGTTTCTGGAAGATAGGTCCATTAGCAGCTATTAGCCAGACAGGATCAGGGAACATGATGGGAGCTGGGGGAAAACAACAGAGAATGGATCCCCCATTGTGACCTGTTGGGTGCTTCTCCCAAGCCACCATGATTGGCCACTGTCGGAGACAGGATGGTGAACTCAATGGAACATTGGTATGACCCAGTATGGGACTTATGCTTTTATGTCCATTTGGTAATACAGTATGCCAAATTGCAATGCATGGTAGATTGAAATATGCCACATGGCACTAGAGCAAATGGTCACTCTGGTCGCATGCAGTAACACAGTAAATTGGTAAAATTGGTGACCGGTTAAACCACCAAACAATAAATGAATACTATTCAATTATCAGTCCCTAATGGAGCGGATAGGATACTGTCTACCAGATAGTAGCATACAACTGTTTCAGCTTTAAGTAAAGATCACTTCTAAGTTCCATTATAACCTGTTGGACACATCTCCAAAGTGACTGAAAGTAGCCACTGTTGGAGAGAAGATGCTGAGCTTGGTGGACCATTGGTCTGACCCAGTATGGCATTTCATATATTCTAGTTGAAAGAAATACATGGTGTCTGGAGTGGTTAGTGTGGTGATGGACACAGTCATGGAGCTGATCCTGAGAGTACTCACTCATCCTAAAGACCAAGGTGATTCATATAGCCTTGTCATTCTTATAGCCCGGTTAATGCTAAGCTTAAGAACATTCAGCATTCATGGAGCAAATATTGAAAACACTTATTCAGGCTGGCATTGGTGACTCATGAAATTTTATTGTTGTTTCCTTGCACACCTTCTGCACAAAAGCTCCTTCTTCCTGCCCCCCCCTCTCAGTCCATGTCAATTCCCCCTTGGGTCTGGATTCAGTTTAGGACCCTGCTCAGCATACAGGCCTATTGCCCTAGACAGAGAGCTCCTTTTCACTTCAATGGCTCCTTCCAGACTGCCCACACACTGCAGCCATTGCCTGTTATATCCCCCCACAGGCTGGAGCCACAGTGATGGGGCAGGCCATCTTAAAGGGCCATCTTGTGTTCCATCACAAGCTCCCCACTTCACTGTAGGTTTGTTAGAAACATCCAACATATAATGTAGTATACCTTTATGATACCCCCTCCCCCGAGCCGCACATGTTGCTGCTGCTGCCGCCACTGCCACCACCACCGCTGCCACTACCACCACTGCCTCTAGGCAGCTTGACAGGGCCAAGCTGTCAGGTCCAGGTGACATCCACCTCCTCCCCCTGTTGGAGGAGGAGGACGGGGCCAGAGCTCGGCAAAGGACTTCCTGTCCAGCGGGGCCCAAAACTGCCTGATGCCAGGCCAGGGGAGCAGATACCAGCCCCCATGAGCTGCACCTGTTGCTGCTGTTGCTGCTGCTGCCGCTGCCACTATCACTACCACCGCTGCCTCTAGGCAGCTCAACAGGGCCAAGCTCAGGTGACATCCGCCCCTTCCCCTGTTGGAGGGCCGACGCTCAGCAACAGACTTCTGGCCCGATGGGGTCAAAAGCTGCCTGCTGTCTGGTGGTGCTTCAGGCGCATGCCACATGCAGCACACCTAAGGGCCATGCTAAAGGGCCCTTAGGAGTGGCCCTTAGCACGGTCTGGGCGAGCAAGGGTGGGGGTTTTGTGTTTTTTGTGATTTTGACTGGGATAGAGGCAGTGGGGGAATGGAATGTTTGGTTTATGTGGGGGAGGGGCAAGGGGACTGGGTTAGGGGAGAAAGGACTGACCCCCTTGGTGAGAGGGAGGGGTGAAGTCCTTGGGGAAGGGGGGGTTGCCCCTCTGTGTCAGAGGGGTTCGGGATATAGGGTGGGGGTGTGGGGTGGTGGTCTCCCCTGATGCCAGGGTGGAACAGTTGGAGGGGTGCCGGGGGGCTGCGCCAGGGGGTGCAGCCATTGGGGTCGTGATGGGATGGGGGAGATATAGGTTCAAATGGGGTGGTATGAGATGAGTGAAGCGGGACAGGCGCCTGTTGCAGATCCCACTCACTCACCCTTTAGCACCTGGACAGGGGAATTGAGATCAGAGGACCCCTGACCCTTTGCTTCTGCGTTGAATTCAAGATCGGTGGCCAATAAAGCAACAGCTATCCAGGAATTAGTCTTGGACTGTGCCATCGATCTTGTGGGCATTACGGAAACCTGGCTGGACCTTGAGTTAGGGCCTATCTTGGCTGACCTTGTTCCGGCCGGGTATTCCGTGCAGCATCAGCCATGCTCGGAGGGACAGGGGGGCGGAATAACTATAATTTTTAGAGAGAGGTGGTCGGTTAAGAGATATCCAGTGCAAACCATGGTAGGGATTGAGGCTCTGCACCTGGTGTTCGATTTGGCACGGGATAGTCTGCGGGTGCTGCTCGTATACCATGCACCTACCAGTACAACAGTCTCTCTACATGCTCTGGCAGAGGTGGTGGCAGGAGTGGTGTTGTGGTCCCCAAAGGCATTAGTCGGGGGGGACTTCAACATCCACATCGATCTCGGGGGGGGGGAGGAGCATGAGTTCATGGCCACTATGGCAACCATGGGTATGTCCCAAATGGTCAGCAGCCCAAAACATCAGGGAGGACATAACCTTGATCTCATGTTTTGCATCGACTCCACTATTAGGGGAAATATCAATGGTGTCCTTGACATGGTTGGATCATTATCTCCTACAGATCTCTCTCTTAGCACATGTCTGCTTTAGGAAGGGTGTGGAGCCAATTCTAATGGTTCACAGCTGGAGGTCAATGGAACTGGAACTGTTCTGGCTGGCTCTCGGGGAGTTACCCTCTGACCTCGACAACCATCTCATTGATGACCTCATTGCATTATGGAACACTCTGTTGACTGAGGTCATTGATCAGACAGTTCCTAGCTGTCCTGTGGCCAGGCGACAGCACCGCAGGCCCCCATGGTTTTTGGAGTTACTGCAATTGCTGAAGTGAGAAGGGTGGCAGTTAGAGTGAATGTGGCGTCGCTATCATACTGAAGCCGACAGTTTGTGGCATAGAGCCAGTTTACGAGCATATGCCAAGGCGATAAGGACAGAGAAAAAAAGCTTTTTTTGCTGCTCTCATAGCATCTGCAAATCTCGCCCAGCTGAGCTTTTTGGGGTGCTGCAGGGGATGGCCAGTCCAGCCTCCCTCCACCGTGGAGTGGAGTCATCCATAGCATGCTGTGATAGGTTTGTGAATTATTTTGTGGATAAAATCAGTTATATTCACCACGATTTCAATGATGCACTTATTATACTAGGAGTATTTTCAGACGTTACGAGATCACGCTCAACCACAGTCAATACCCTGTCGTGGGGAATGGCCTCGTAACGTCTATTGGGGAACCGGAAGTCATCCCCCCCCCAATGTTTACCACAGTCAATCACGGCGGGGAATCAGATTCACCATGCGATCGGTGGAACCGGGGGGCCGGCGCTGATCACATGGTGAATGTGATTCCCCGCCGTGATGAAGGGGATCATCCCGTCTGGATAGCATTGGCCCATTGGCCGCGGTGCCTGCCCATCTCCCCAGGGGGAGGGCGGCTGGGGAGCATAGGGGGGCGGGGTTGTGCGGCCACACGTTGTGCCACGTGGCCCCGGTCCCTTCCAAATTCCCTGCCGGGATCAACCGGCACGTCTGTTGGTGATTCCGTGATGGGACGAAGGTCGCCCCTTCACATCTGAAATCACCCTAGGAGAAGCAGAGGTTATTGAAATCACGCCTTGTCTGGTTTTATGAGATCAATTTCAGTCAGTGACACCTGCTGATGCGGTCGGGATCCTTGGGGCTGTTAGGGCGACCTCTTGTGAATTAGATCCGTGCCTGTCTTGGCTAATTAAATCTTGCAAGGAGACAATGGGGCCACTGCTGGCGGAAGTAGTCAGTGCCTCCCTTTGAGACGGCAGAGTGCCAAGCTGTCTCAAAGAGGCAGTGGTGAAGCCTCTGCTCAAGAAACCATCGCTTGATGTTGACTCCCTTGCCAGCTATTGACCTAAAAAGGAAAGATTATTGAGTCGGTAGTGGCTCAGCAGTTGCAGGGGCATCTTGACCACATTGGTTTTCTTGATCCCTCTCAGTCAGGATTTTGTGCGGGTTATGGCATGGATACTGCACTTGTGGCCTTGGTGGATGATCTGCACCAGTAGATGGACTGGGGTCATTCAACCCTGTTGGTCCTATTAGATCTGTCAGCTGTCTTTGATACGATCTTGCAGATAGGCATCTTCATTCTCTGGGACATTTCTGTTTGGAATTTTTGGGCCTCCTTTGCCCTTTGTGTAGAAAATATTTGGAATGGACACACTGATCCCTGCCTGTTAAACCTAGTAACCAATTTTTAGTTTGTCAATGCCTATTTCTATGAAGCAATTAGTCACACCTGATATATCTGATCAAGTGAGTAGTATTTAAGGGGAAGAAGTTGACCAACTGGTTGTTGGCTTTTGTTACTTTTGGAACCTGCCTTGGGAAGTACATGTGTATGGGGAGCTTGGTCTAATTGGTGAGCCTGCCCCTAGAATGTTGAAATTTTTATATTTTGTGGGGGACATACAATTTGGAATTGCTTATAACTATTTAAAGCTCTTTTTTTGTAGATAAACCGATACCACTGATTTAAGAAATACATCTTATTAAGAAATTTGGTGGGTAAGCATACTATCTGGTTGGGGGTATATAAGCCCTTTGCTAACTTTATGCTGATATTGTCTATCCATGTTTTAATTGTTGTTAGTTTTATGATGTTTTAAATATTTTAAATATTGTTTTACATTGGATTTGTTAGCCGCCCCGAGCTGTTCGCAGGAGGGGTGGGGTATAAATATATTAAATAAATAAATAAATAAATATTGCATTTATTTATTATTTTGCAGACCCAGTTGGGTTACAGATTCACCATTGGAGAAACTCCCACTTATTTAATTACTCATAGAATTTTTGCCTATGATTATTGAGTCTAACATTAAAAATGGTTTGCTGAAGAGCACTAGCTTTTGTGGTCCAGAAACATGTCCAAACCAATATTTGTATATATTATAGACCTGTGAGTGGGTTTCCACTCTTTTAAACTTTTAAGGCTTTTTGGTAAAAGCATGATATAGGGTATAATTACATGATATAGGGTATCAGACATTACAAGATCACAGTCAACCACAGCGAAACACACTCAATCCCGCGGCAGGGCCAAAGGGCCCTGAACATCTGTTTCAGGGGTGCCAGATGTTCACCACAGTCAGGGGTCAAAAATAACCATGCTTCTGGAGCTCCGGCCCAGACCATCTCCGAAAGTGTGGTAAAAGTGATTCCCAATGGGAATTCCCAATGGGAAACAAAAAAAAAGTAACGTGATTCCCAATGAGAAACAAAGTGATTCCCAATGGGAAGTAAAAAAAAGTAAAGTCTGAATGGCAACCACCAGCCGGAATCTGGGGAAAATAATTCCCAGAGGGGACAAAGCACGCAGCATTGCTACCAAGCAACCAGCAACAACACAGGCCGAGGAGGAAGATTTAAAGGGCAACCGGAAGCAGGGGAACATGGCGGGATGAAGCGAGGTGGAAGGGAGAGGAGAGCGGTGGGAGAGAGAGCAAGGGAGGAGGAGGTGGAGGAGGCAGTGGAGGCACAGGTGAAGGAGGAGGTGGTCATGCTGCATCTGGAGGCAGAGGAGGGACAGCAGCAGTTGCAGCAGTCAGGATGGGCCGACCCAGCGCCCGTGGGCCACTGCCAGCCCAGGGGATGAGGCACCCCAAAAATGGGTAAGGGGCCGAAGGGGGGAGAGGCAGCACAGGGGTCCCAAGGCAGGCAGGTGGGCCAGAAGGGGGGAAAGGGGGAGGGGTCTGGGACTGCGGCAACGTGGTAACCAACCACCACCCCTTACAATCTGCATACACGGAAACAGGCCTGAGAGCCTGAGCCCCCGTAGGAGAGGGCCAGAGGGCCAGAGGAGGAGGAGGAGGGGGAGGACC
>QEPC01013902.1:110679-125346 GCA_003113815.1 Sphenodon punctatus | reverse complement strand
ATCCTTCCTCCTACAGTCTCTCTCCCCCTGCCATGCAGGGTGCCTGCCTCTGACTGGCACTGAATATGCGGATATTCATCTGAATAATGATCTTCACTGGGACAACATCAATTGCTTATATAATTGGGGCCCTTTATCAAAATCTCCTGTACATTTGCTGAAATAGCATAAAAGGTATTTGATACATTCTTACCAAATATCCTGTAAACAGAATGGAATATCAAAATGTTACACCTGGAAATGTATTTTCAGGTTAATGTCTTATACCCTTGGGACCCTTTATCCACTCTTTCTGAAAATTAGCATAAGTATTAATGTTATGAAGAGCCGCAATATGTACAAGTTTCATGAATATTGGATACAAGATAAAGAAGTTGTAGCCATGAATGTGTATGGAACTTTTCCTAAATTTACAACATTCAATTGCTTCTGAAATCAGTTTCCTTTATCTAATTATTTCGAATTTTGGTACACTTAGTACCCTCCATTGGGGATACGATCTCTCCAAAATCCATCAAAATCAAATAAGAGACAAAAATGTTATATCCAGAAATGTGTTTTAAGTTGTTTCCCTTTATTTCAAAATCTAAATGTCATTTTAGTTCCTAATTGCACCAAACTAAAGACCAAACCAAGCCCAAATGAACTAAATACAGAATCTGAACTTGACATTCGACCCAAACTATCAAACAGCTGAACTTCTAAACTTCATTCTCGCACAGAGGCGTTGTCAATCCACCGCATCAAGAAACAGCCATTCCAGCCCCAGGACCCACCATTAGGGTTCTGGGGCCTATGTTACTGGCAGGGAGAGCTGTCCCAATATACAGAAGCTGCCACTCTAGCCCAAGGACCCACCGTCATGGGTCTTGGGCCATAATTCCTTGCACAGATAGCCTTTTTCCGAATGCCCAAACCAAACCGAACACGACCGAACCAAATGGTGGAACCTGAACATGGCGACCAAACCAAACGGCTGAACCTAAACCACGATGTGTTCACCCATCCCTATACAATAGGGGAAGGGCAAAAGTGATGGACAGGCCAGCCACAGCAGGTCAGCAAATTCAGATATCTGGGTCAGGCTGTAGTCACAGTCAGTTTCTGAAACAAGTTCAGAACTGGGAAGTCAAAATCCATGGACAAACATGGGCAAACGAAAGTAACAATGCTAGGTTAAGTCAAGGAGCCTTCTTGAGCCAAAAAAGCAAGGCACGTTGGGACACAGGAGTCATGAGCTGCAACAGGAGCTAGGAAGACCAAAGCAATCAGGAGGTGTGGATTAGGGCAGTATTTAGGAATCAAGGCCCAAGATAGTGTTGAAATGAATCATAGGTGTCATAGTCACAACAATATGCACAGTTTTGGATTACTGTTGAATTTTTGGGAAGTTTATTTATTTATTTATTAAGCAAGTTTTCTACCCCACCCCTTCCACTCCAGGCAGCTTGGGGCAGTTCGCATCATAAAATGTTGCTGAATGTTGAGTAGAATTTCTGATTTCAGGATGCATTTCACAATTCCATTGCTTTTGAATTTGCAGGTGGCAATTTTTCAAAAAATTTCGCACCCTCTGTATCCTTTCAGTACTTTCTGTCAATTTCCTTGAGTTTTGGTACCTTCTGCAAACTTGTAGTATCTGCCACAACATTTTGGTATGCTTATCTCATAATGTTGTTGCTTTCCCAGCTCCTGGCCACAGACTTTTCACCTCCAATTCCTCTTTGTCCAATCCAGGGAGGGGCAGGTCGAAGGAGAAGGAGACAGTACGTGTTAACAAATGTGATGGGTTTGCTCATAGGGCTAAAATGAGAATAAACTTTATCCTTGCAAAAATGTTATGAGAATCGAGAATCAGTTTAGATCTCACAGAAAGGAGGGAGGGAGTAGGAAGCCACATTGCTCCCTGCCAAGCTTTATTACTTTGACTGTGGCTGGCAGCTGTCTCGGTGAGGAAAGCTTTCCAAAGGCAAATTTTCAAGAATGGGAGGGGGGAGAGCAAGAGGGAGGAGGGGAATACTCAGATGATATCTTAGCATTCTATTGGCTAGCAGGAGATAGCAGCCAATAGAAAGCTGAAAAGCTGTATTGAGCCCACCTCTTCCCTTAAGGTCTTGCTCCTCCCATCTGGAAGTCCTTTCCAGATTTGGGGGAGGGGGGGTAGATCAGGATAGAGGGGGAAGATCTTGAGCATTCTATTGGCTAGCAGGAGCCTGAGCACCCTATAGAATGCTGAAAGCTGTGCTGAGCCCGACTCTTCCCTTCAGCTCCCCTTCCACTTTTTTCCAGCCCTAGACAAGGTAATCACAAAGTAAACATGTGTAAATCAACTACAGTACTCCTCCATGTTTGCAGATGGGAAGGGGAAGCTGAAGGAAAGAGGCGGGCTCAGCACTGCTTTTCAGCATTCTATTGACTGCTCACACTCCTGCTAACCAATAGAATTCTCAAGAGCTTCCACCTCTATCCTCATCATCCCCCCCCCCCAAAAAATACTCAGTAAAATACTCAATAAAATTAAATCTACTCCTATATAGGTGCAGAAAAAACCCATATGTTTCTCATTCAAGGATTTTCTGAGTACCGAGTACCGAGTACCAAGTTGATTCCTCAGTATTCAAATTGAGTCAAATACTGAGATAATAGCTAGAAACCAAGTAATTTCAAATATTGTGTTTCAGCACTGCCTTTCAGCATTCTATTGGCTTCTGACTCCTGCTGACTAATAGAATACCAAGATATCAGCTGAATCCACCCCCTCCCTCCCTCCTGTTCTCCTGCCTCCCATTCCTGAAAATTTGCCATTGGAAAGCTTTCCACACCGAGACAGTTATCAACCCCCAGACAAGGTAAGAAAATTGTGCAGGAAGCAGCGTGGCTTCCTCCTCCCTCCCTGCCTCCCTCCTTCCCTTGTTCGCTCTGTCAGCACTGGGTATTCTGTTTCTCAAGATTCTCATTTTTCTCTGTGAGAATCCAGCTGATTCTCATCTTGTTCTTGTTTGCAAGAATACGTTGAGAATTTTGGTTCTCGTTGACAGACATGGGAAACCAAGAATCGAGTTTCAGCCCTACCTGCTTAGGCCTGCTGAGGCCTGACTAGGTCCGTGGTCCAGCAGCAAACTTGTTGCTAGGTCACCAGATGTTGGTCCGGGATTGTTCCTGGGAGTGTTGGTGGTAATCCCGGGCTGAGATCCCAGAGACCTCTGTAATCACACCCTGGGTTCATGCTTAAGAAACAGCTTAAGAAACAGCCTACATAACATTGCTGCTGCTCCCAACCCGGTTCCCAACCACGCCATCATTTCTACCCGTCATGGTGGGGGATGAGGCATTGGGAGCAGATTGGGGGCGAGGCTGGTTGGCCAAACATTCATGTGTCTCCCCATCCTCCCCGGCAGCCCAGCCACAAGAACGTTTGTTCTGTGGCCGGATCCAGTTGGGACTGTGTTGACGCCAAGTTCCCAAGCTGGGTTGGGTTGGGCCGCTTCCCTTCCAGTGTCATGTGTGTGTGCTACTGAGTCTGTCATGTCTAGTCTGTCTATACTGTGCTTGCCTTCTTCTCCTGCCAACATGTTGGTCCATATTGAAAGTACCAGAAAGTACTGAAAATACCTACTAAAGGGCATTCCTTAACAGGAACAAATGAATGTGGGAAAACCCAGTTCTAGAGCTGAAATACGTACTGGCAAAAATGGGTATACATGATGAATTTCTGGTACCTGAATCAAGTAAAAAAAACATTAGGTACCGATCAATACTTGATTGTGACCAGAATGTCAACTTCCGGGACAGAATTTTTCATCTTTTGTGTCAATTTTTTATGGGGCCGATTCCAAGCCCTGCATGGGCTACTGCCTGAGTGCATGCATGCTGCCAGGCAGTTTGTGTGTGCATTGTAGAGCATGTGCCTTGAGATCATCCCCAGTGCCTATTTTTATTTTCTGTGCCAGAAAGTCCACTTTGGTACCCAGAATGTCAACTTCCAGTCTCAGAAAATTGACTTCCAGTCCTGATTTTTTGGTGGGGTGGGGAGGGCGTTCTGACCTGGTATACCAATCAGTAATTGGAAAACCAAAAAATTGGTACTGGAAGTTACTGACTTTTGGGGTTTTCAGGTACTCAATCGTTACTCAAAATGGTGGATATTACCTCCAGATACTAAATTTAGTACATGTTTCAGCTCTACAGACAGTTCGTTTCCACATTACGGTGGGAGGCAACAAATAAGTTGCTTTCAACAAAAATGGCATTTGCCGTGAGTCATTGTTTCAGCTCTTTTTTGGATAGCCTACTGAATAGCCGAGTGGATTCCACCACGGGAGCTACCTCTGCTGGATATCCCTTCTATTATTTAAGATGAGGGGAAACTATATGTCTGTGTGAATGACCCACTTATTTAAACTCCCAACTGACAGAGAGATAGCGGTCCCCCACTGGGAGGAATAACACCCAGAATCATTAATGTAGCTAAAGGTCACAGGTTCCACCCCACCCCACACTCCATGGTTATCTTTTGCCCCATCTCCTTAAATACTCTCCCGTTTCTTTTAGCTCTTAGTTGCTTTTAAAAGGAAATTGTTTAGGCCAGCCATGTTCCTGCTCATTTGATTATGTTGAACATGCAGGCAATATGTCTGTGTCGATATTCTTTGCGGTATGCATTAACTATTATTTAGATGAAGTCACTTTCCAAGAAAATTACTCTCTGCGGGGGATTGAAAGTTGCAAACTAGAAATAAAAATAAAATAAAATTGGAAGCTGTGCAATATTTCATACATGTGAATAGCAGCGAGTGGTTGGTTATGGAATTTTAATGGTTAGATTATAGCCTCTGTTTCCAGAAAGAAGTACAGTTATTACAATCTCAAACATGTTGTACTATTTTTTCCTCTCCTTTTTGTATTTGCACGCTGGTCCGCCTAAAGCAATAATACGTCTCAGGCTGATTTCCTAAATGCAATATATAGGCAGCATAACGGGAGGGGAATAAACCTTCTGAAATAAGCTTTGGAAATTAAAAGAAGAAAATGATGTCTGCTGGGGAGATAACTTCTTAATCTTAAAATAGAGATCGGGTGTTTTTGCACGAGCAAGACGATGGGGGCGCGTGTGGCCACCAAGTGGCGCTGCAGTAAAGCACTCACGAAGGTGGAATGAGCGAGGAGCGCTTCTAACGGACAACTCCCAGTGTGGCTACCCTGGCCACAGAGGCAGCCACCGTACATTAGGCTGACCCTGCATGGAGCACTCCAGATTTCCTGCCAGTGCTCTGTGTGTGGCCGTGGGTTTTCTCTGCTGCAAAACAGATTATCTGGGGTGGAGAAAGGGAAACATGCAAAAGTAGAAGAATGGGCGAATAGGCGAGAGTGCTATCAGAAGATCTGTGTTCTAATCCTCACTCTGCTTCTGTGACCTTACCAAAGTCACCTCCCGCTGCCAGCTTCCCCTCCCACCTTATAGCACCAGCAACGAACCTAGTGCTGAAATTGTTTATGGAGACACATATCCATTTTTGATCACTGTTTTGCTGGTGAGGCAGAAGCTTACCAGTGTTTGCAATCATTTGTTTAGCCCAAACCAGACAGCCCCACCAGTCACCTACACATGGAGCAACCTGCCTTCTCACCGGTTGCTCTGTGCATAGGTGATGGGTGGAGGTGGGTGGACGGGCATGTTACACGGGAGTGCACATGCACACACACACACACACACACACACACACACACACACATCCCCCCCCCCGCAATGACATGTACATGGACGGGGTCACGCATGAACACTCAGATTTCTGGATGTTCATGCATGGGTGTCAGCCATGTAAAAAGGGCCATTGAGCTCGATCCCAAAGCCCACTTAAACCATGCAGAATCTGCATGTGTGTACACACACATGATTTCCACACAGCACCATGGGCTGGCTATGGGGAAATGCGCGGTTTACAAGCGAGTAGTTACATGTGGCTTATGTGGAATTTGGGACTGAGTTCACTGTTTCTAAAAATCATGCAAGCTATTGGTAGGCTGCAGGGCAAAATCCGTTCCTCTGTCCCATCATCCCCATTGAGAGTTAAACTGACTCTGGCCTTACCCATTTTATCCGTGCATTTTCACAGGGCCTCACCAGTATCTAAAATCTCAGGATTAATAGAAGGAAATTCTCCGTCCTTTGAGATCAACGAACAATTCATGATATAGAAGGAGTCATTCAAGCATTTGAAAATGCCCAAGCAGGTAACTCTTTTCACCAAAGCTTTAAGTGAAGAACATAGTGGACTATGAAGCTACTAATCACAGACAGATCCAAGTGTAACTTTGTTGTATCTCCCTGGCTTTCTCTATTGCTACAGCAATTGACGGATAAAGATGCAGCAGTTCAGAGCAAAGCAATGTACGAAAAGAACAAGAGGGGCATTGAATTAAATGGAATAAATACTATTGACATACGCTAATAAAACAACTTGGCTTTGAAGCACACTGCCAAAGGTGGCGATTGAACAACTTTTGCCAACAAGATGCTGTAGAGATGAGTTTTCAGTAGGAAACTAACTGAGGAGAGGAAATGATCTGCATTAGTGAGACTGACTGAATTAGGAACAATGGTTCATTTATTCCTCTAAGCTTGGAGATGAGACAGCAACGGTTGCAAACAGATGGACGGCAACCCCACCTCTCTCACCCCGTGTGTGTCCCGTCCATCTAGAGGTGGCCTCCAGATGTGCAGATGGAGCAGAGGTGAAATAGGCTGCTCCAGCCCCACTGGCGGTGCTCCAGAACATCCCGGAGCACCGCCAGCAGAGTGGGCGAAGATGCAGAATAGGCTGCTCCATCTCACTGACGGTGCTCCAGAACATCCCAGAGCACCGCCAGCAGAGTGGGCGAAGATGCAGAATAGGCTGCTCCAGCCTCACTGACGGTGCTCCAGAACATCCCAGAGCACCACCAGCAGAGTGGGCGAAGATGCAGAATAGGCTGCTCCAGCCTCACTGACGGTGCTCCAGAACATCCCAGAGCACCACCAGTGAGCCTGGAGCAGCCTATTCCACATTCCAACCATCCCAGAGCACTGCCAGCAGAGTGGGTCACCTGAACCCAGGGCACCAGCCCAAGGTGGAGTTATGATCTGTCTGCCCAGCAGACAGAGCTTTTGCTTAGCACTAAATTAGAATATAAGAACATACGAAGTGCCGTTATTGGATCACACCAATGGTCCCTCCAGCCCAACATTCTGTCTCCAACAGTGGCCAGCCTCGATTGCCTCAGGGAAGTGCGCATCAGATTACAGTGGCGGGATCTGTTTCATTCCATATCCCCCCTGCTCCTGATAATTAAAGGTCTCATAACCCTGATTAACCTGACTAGTAGCCCCTGATGGACCTGACCTCCAAAAATGTATCTAAGCACTTTTTCAAGGTCAGTTACACTCCTGGATTGCACTGCACAGGGGTGTAGCTATCACAGCAATGGGAGGGACATTTGTCCCAGGGTCCAAGCTGGGGGAGGAGGGGCACATATCCTGTCCTGTTGCAGCACAGCAGGTGGAGACTGAGCTGAGATGTGCGAACGGGGTTCAGATGTTCGGAGTTTGGACCAAACTCGGTCTGTTCAGACGTCCGAAATGAGCATCTGAACCGAACACAAAAACAGCCGAACAGTTCGGTCATGTTCGAATGAGTTCGGGGGTGGGAAAAACGTGACTTCGGGCATGAAAAACGTGACTGGAAGGGGAAGGCAGTTGAGGAGCAGACTTCCTGGAAACAGGGGTGGAGACCAGAGGTGGTTTCAGGGCCAAATGATACCGATACTGAAAAAAATATATCTGAATTCAGGATCTGTATCAATAGTGCTATTTTTGAATGTTTGGCAAAGTTCGGTCGAATCGAACTCAACCTAACCGAACAACCAAACCTGAACTCGGGTTTTGAACTGAACAACCGAACATCCAAACATCTGAACTGTGTTCTGTTTGCACATCCCTAATAAGTGGAAGTTCCTCAAGTGCAGGTGGGACCCATCATCATCATCATCTTTATTGTCGGCTCTGGCTCTTGCCTTGGCCCCCACATAAAAATAACCCTACAGTATGCATAACTTTTCAGTATACAAGACAGTAAATAAATAACTTCCAGTAGATACTTAAAAACAATTTTAACTTGAATCTCTACTTTTGACATAAAACTTAGAGCACTCGCCTCACTGCCTTGAACCCAATAATGGGAAAAACTGGAATTTAATTACTAGACTCTCTATTTATTCAAGTTGTGTTCGAGCCTTAGCCCTTGTGGGTCTCACTCATCCATATATTCATCAACAGGGACTAGCTCATCACCCATCTTCCCCAATATTATCAATTATAATATCGGTTGTTGCACCTCCTGCCCAAAGGACAGGATTTTACGATCAACACAGTTAGGCTGGAATATCCCTAGCCGACCCTGAGTCCATTCTTGTTTTAGAGACCAAATATATAAAGGAAGCTACCGCCCACACTGCTTCCTTACTTGACATCTCTAAAAAAAGAACATAAATATTAGAAGATTTCAAAATTTGGCTTCCCGACAAGAGTGGAAACAACCAAGTCAGCCTAAGGGTCTCATAAAGTGGGCAATTTGCTAATAAATGCTCTACCATTTCTATTTCGTTTTTATAACATGAGCATAACCTCTGCGCCCAAGGAATGTTCTTAAACCTGCCCTCTACTACTGAAGTCCTAATCAGATGCCATCTAAGCAATGTATAAGCCCTACGAAGCTTGGGGTTTACCAATATATCCAAATAAGGTTCAAATTGAAATCGCACTTTAATCAAACCCAAGGAAGGGGCCACCTTCCATGACCTTACTATCGCTAAATCGACCTGTACCGCAATGTCCTCAATTCTAGACATTATCTGAGAACGCATAGAAGCTATTGGAGTCCCAGTGAAGTACTGGAAAGAGAAACCCAGATAATTCAATAATCTTTCAAGACGGAGTAACCATGGGTATACCCATATTCCCTGATATCCCAGCTCTTCTTTTAAGCATATCAGAGGAAGCGACTCCTCCTGTTGGGCTAAAAGCCTCAGCCAATATCTTGAGAAAGATTTTCTAGCTAAGGATTCTATTGAAAACCTACCTAGTTCTGCCCTAAGTATAGCCCCTGGTACACTGTCAGGAACACCCAACAGTCTCCTAAAAAACCAATTTTGCACCCTTTCCAAGGTATCTGTTTCTACAACCGACGTCGTTTCTAAATCAAATAACAACATCAAAGGGATTTTTGCATCATATACCTTCAAAAAGGTTGAAACTGGTACACCTCTTGACAACTGGTAAGCTTTAATCAGGGCCCTTACTGTTTGAGTGGCCTTCGCTGCCTTCCTCCTAATATGGTGATTCCATGTACCTCTATTTGTCAGGGTCAGTCCCAAATAGGTAAAAGTGTTCACCAACCCTATTTGCCCAACACTAGTTGTCCAAAACTTAGGTAATTTCCTTTTCCCTATAACCATTATTTTTGTCTTCTGGGTATTTAACACCAGGCCATTCAATTGACAATACTTTATAAATTGCTCCAAGGCCCTTTTAAGTCCTACTTCTGTTTGGGCCAACAAAACCGCATCATCTGCAAACTGAAGACATCCCACTCTTACTCTTCCCACCAATGGGGGATGACTATCTACGCTTGCTAAGAACTTCGGAAGATCAGACAAATATAAATTAAAAAGTAAAGGGGCTAGGAGACAGCCCTGGCGTACCCCCCTCATAATCGGAATATCCTTGGTCCAAACCAAGTTTTCCTTAACTTTCACCCTAGCAACATTACTTGAATATAGCCCTATGACTACTACCAACAAATTTTCGTCAATACCTAATGACCTGAGCTTTGCCCAAAGTCTTGCTCTTGGAACCGAGTCGAATGCTTTGTTCAAATCAGCAAAAGCTAAATACACACATCCCTTCCTAATCTTATAATATTTATGAATCACATGCGTAAGAACAAAACAACAGTCAGTAGTGGATCTGCCTGTATGGAAGCCGAACTGTTCCTTTGGAATGATCTTATTGGTACTGACCCAAATCTCCAACTTATACAAGAGCATCTTGGCAAACAATTTCCCTACTATGGAAAGTAAGCTTATTGGGCGATAGCAGGCCAGATCCTGGGTATTACCCTTTTTATAAATCGGAACAATAATGCTCTGAGACCAAGATTTGGGAATGATCACTAGCTGGGCCGCAGCTAAAAATACTTTTGATAATATTGCCGCCCACCAGCTAGGAATGACTTGCAACACTTTGGCTGAAATATAATCTGGGCCTGGCGACCTATTAGGTTTGAGCTTAACTATGAGCTCCTGTATTTTCCCTTCCGCAAAATCCTCCTGGCTCCAACTCAAGAATGTGAGCCCCTGGGACCCACTGATAGGCAGCACAGGAAAGAGGAAACAACGGCGGCACTACAAGCCACCAGTGCAGCCGCAACCTCCAGGTTTCAGTAACAGCAAGTGGAGGGAGGGAAAGATGAAGAGTGGCTCTACATTCAGAACAGTAGACTCACCAGACTGGAGGGGGGGTGCGTATCATTCTAACCTAGCTACACCTCTGGCTGGCAAACCATCCTCTGGCAGTGAGTTCCACAGATTTATCTTTTGTTGGGTGGCAAAGTATCTCCTTTTATTTGTTTTAAATCTTCTGCCTCTTAATGCCATGGAGCAACCCCTGGTGCTACTATTTTTAGAGAGGGTAAGCAGCAGCTACCCATTTTCCTGTTCCACACCATTCACAATCTTGTAAATTTTGATCAGATCTCCTCTCTTTTGTCTCTTCTCTGAGTTGAAGATCTCTAACCTATTGAGCCTTTCCTCAGACAGAAACCGCTCCTTTGAATCATTTGGATCATTTTTCTTGTCCTTCTCTTCACCTTTCCAGCTCTGTTATGTCTTTTCTGAGATGAGGTGACCAGAACTGGATGCAGTATTCCAGATGTGGTCACACCATAGATGTATACAGTGGCATTAGGATAGTTCTTGGGAAGTTTCATATGAGGAGAGGTTCAACAGGTTAGGACTGTTTAGCCTGGAGAAGAGGCAATTAAGGGGGAATATAATAGACGTTTAGAGTGGTGTTGGAAAAGGAAATAGGGAACTGTTGTTTGCCCTTCTTCACAATAAGTGAAAATGGGGACACTCTCTGAAGTTAAATGGCAGTAGTTTTAAAACAAACAAAAGGAAGTACTTTCTCACTTAGTGGACAATACAGTTGTGGAACTCGTTACCAGAGGAGGCAGTGAATGCCAGCAGCATAACTAGCTTGAAATGGAAACTAGATGAATTCTTAGAGGATAGAGCCATAAATGCTTACTAGTAGGGGCTTAAACCCCTGGCCCCCAATAGTTGGGAGTGGTTAGCAGGAGATGGGCCACACCTCCATGACCTGTACTTGTACTTCTCCTGAGCTACTGTAGCTGGTCATTTAGTCCACCAAGCCAGGATGCCCCTTACACAGAGATACTTCTTTAATCAGTTTTCAAAAACATTTGAGGAAGTAGATTGTACACCCACCGCAGGAAACTTACTGTATAATGGGGGGTTTATGGGTGATTTAGGACCATGACCTAGCTGAGAATTAGGGCTGGTGCCAAAATTCTCAGAACGGGCGGGGGGTGGGGAGCAAGCAACGCAGGTAAGAGTGCAGGACCAAAGAGCATATGAATCTGAAGGTAACCAGGGCTGGGGTGCAGAGTGAGCAAATAAACTCAGAGGCCTATGGGCTGAGCTCTTATCTGCTCCATTGGCAAACTCAAGATGAAAAACTGTTAAATAATTTCACCCAGCCAGTCCCTGAAGAGGTCACATCTAGCCAATCAGTAGGGATGGGTGAACAGATCGCGGTTCGTGTTTGGGCATTCGGTTCGGTCCAGTTCGGTTTGGGCATTCGGTTCGGGCATTCGGTTCATTAGCCAAGTTTGGGTTTGGCTGTTCGGTTCGGTCGTGTTCGGTTCGGACATTCAGAAAAAGTATCGCGAGAGTGCGTGATCGTGACAGAAACCGGAAATTCGAGTGTGTGCGGAACTGTGTGGCAAGAGAGTGTGTGTTTGTGACTGGCTGTTCAGTTTAATGTGTTTTGACTGTTTGTGTTTGGTTTGGCTGTGTTGTTTTGGTTGGTGAGTGTTGGTGGGTGACTGTGTGTTGTTGTCTGTGTGTGAGTGAGCATTTTTTTAAAAAAAAAGATGAAGAAGACTGTTGTCTTGATTCCCTGACTGGGGGCCGGCTTAGTGCTCCCAGAGCCGGTGTTGGTGGAGGAGGAGCAAGAGGAAGCAATCGCTGGCCCAGCCCCTGGACCGTCGATGTTGGTGGCCGGCTCCTCAGATGAGGAGCAAGCGGTGGGCACAGGAGGTGCTGACAGGTTTGTAAACATTTTTTTTTACTTTGTGGACAAGAAAGGCTCTTTCCGTTAGAGCGAGCTCACTGGTGTGTGGGTGGGTGCGTGGGTGGTGGGCATCAGTCAGGCACAAACAGTGGGCATCAGCAGATAGCAGCTGATGTCTGCACAGATAGATGGGTTACAGTAGTGTGGGGGGCTCTACAAGCAGTCAGGCATGAGCACGAGCACCACTCCCACCCAAACATGTGCCAGGCTAGCAAGGGTCTCCAATCTCCATTTGCCATCCCATTCCCTACGTACTCCCAAATAAGGGCAGGATTTGCAAGTGCCAGCCAGGGCCTTTCTAGTTGCAATTCCTAGCATCCCCTAGCACCCCAAGGAGGGAAGGATTTGAACATGCCAGCAAGGGTACTTTAAGTTGCCATCGCTACTAGCACCCAAAGAAGGACAGGATTTCCATGTGCCAGCAAGGGTCTCATCCCCCCGCAGCAACCAAAGAAGGTCAGGAATTTCACATGCCAGCCAGGGTCTCTCCATTTGCCATCCCATTCCCTAACATCCCCTAGTATCCCAAGGAGGGCAGGATTTTCACATGCCGGCCAGGGTCACATATCCCATTGTCATCCCTACCACTCCAAGGAGGGAGGACTAGAGGCATCATCATAAATGCATGATATTAATTTGGTGTTCTTAATGTTTTCCATTTCAAAGAGGAATTGGATGCTGACCCCAGCACTGGTGCCAGGCCAAGGAGGACCCCTAGGCAGAGCTCGCCAGTGACACCCCCAGACATTCAGCGGAGAAGGTCGGATGTCTAGAGGTTTTATGAGATGGGCAATGGAATCACCATATGCAAGGTAAGGCACGGGGACTGAAACAACAGGGAATGGATTGCCCTATGACCTGTTAGGAATGGAAGTCCCCTGCAGAGAGAGATTGNAGGGAATGGATTGCCCTATGACCTGTTAGGAATGGAAGTCCCCTGCAGAGAGAGATTGGCCACCCAGTCCACCCACTTGTGGCGACAGAATGCAGGCAGGGCTTGACAGACCATTGGTCTGACACAGTCTGGCACTTCTTTTGTTCCTATCTTTTTATGCTCTTTAGTTCTGTGGTAAAAGAAACAGGAGGCAGAAAGAGGGGACCACATCAGGGCTCATTGCCCATATTGAAAAGCTCCACAGCCTGAAGGTGAGGCGGCAGGAGGACTTTGGCGTGGCTGTGGCGCCTCAGCCTCAGTGCCAGAAGAAGGGGGAAGAAGGCAACCCGGAAGCGCCGGCATGTAAGACCTTCCCCCTCCTCCAGCTCCGATGTGGAGTCCCCCGGGCCCCGGGAATCTGCTGCAGCCAAGGCCTTTCGAGTCGAACTTGAGAGGCCTAACCTCCAAATGATGAAGGGTGTACACTGCTTGGAGAACCACCTGATGGAACAGTTCCAGGCGCTCGAGATGGAGAAACAGAAGGTGGAAGCATACGCCCAGTACGTCTCCGCCGAGATGGAATGTCTGGAACTGTACCACCAGGCGGTCTCCAGGTGGCATCAGGAAGAGGAAGGGGTCGTGGACTTTGCTGTCTCCCATGGCTGTGAGATGGAAGAGGACCGGGTGGCCACCCCTCAGTCTGTGCTGTGCCCCAATGCCTTCTGCCTTTCTCCCAAGTCGCGGGGGACAGACCCTGAGACTAATAGTTTTTCCTTTATAAGTTTCCTTTAAATTTTTGTTTTCATTTCATAATGTTGTTGTAGTTGTTGTTGTTGTTGTTGTTTAAAAAGTTTTAATAAACGTTGTTATATTTGTTGTTGAGAACTTAGTTTGAACTGTACAATCTTTTATCCCTATGTGCTGAAGTTCTGGAAGGCAGGTGGCAGAATCTCATACAGCTTGTCGATCCCTAACAGCAGCATCTGACTGGCTCCACATGTAGTGTAGTTAAGGTATTAACCCAAAGATGTGCCAGGCAGCAGCAGGGCTTGTGTCTGTGTGGGTGTACCAGAGACAAAGAGAGACAGGCTCCTTGGCAGTAGGCAGTGGGTGCTGGTGGTTAGACAGTGGATTGCTGGTTGCCAGGGTATTATTATTATTATTATTATTATTATTATTATTATTATTATTATTATTATTATTAACAAACATTTATATAGCGCCAACAGTGTACCTGGCACTTTATAATGTAATAAAATAGACATGGTCCCTGCCCCTAGGGCTTATAATCTGAGAGACAGGAGCTGGGGGAGAGACTTAGGAAGGGGAACAGAGGGAGAGACAAGGGGTCTAACATTCATGAAGATGCGAGGTCTCAAGTGCA
>QEPC01013902.1:85844-100390 GCA_003113815.1 Sphenodon punctatus | reverse complement strand
GTGTGTGTGTGTGTGTGTGCCCAGGCATGTGGTCGTGCATTGTGCCCCGCTGCGGGTCCGCTGTGTGTGCCGGCTGTCAGCCTGTTCTCGCTCTGCCCCCCTCCCTTCCCATTTCCCTTGTGTGGGCATTCCCTTGTGTGCCTTGTGGCTTCGTTTGCCCTCAGGCGGCCATGTCGTTTTCCAACCCCCGGGCGTGGTTGCGCTGTTCGCCCACCCTGGTGGTTCGCTGTGGTGAACCGGCCGCCCGTAACGTCTGAAAGTACCCATTGTGTGTGTGTGTGTGTGTGTGTGTGTGTGTGTGTGTGTGTGATTTCAAATAGGGTGTAGTTGAAACAAACAATGTTCAATCAAATTATTTTTCACAATTTCTGGTTATTTGGTTCACGCATTTCATTCTTTCCCATTTTTTATTTTTTATTTTTTTGCCAAGGACAATGAAAATGGGTGAGGTAAAAAATGGAACTGGTCAGAATGAATGCAATAAACAAAATAAACAAAATTAACAAACTTGAAAAGATTTAAACAGGTAACTGATCAAGCAGTGTTTGCTTTGGGCCATATCATTCAGATTCAATGGGTTTCCTTATTTTGGTGGGTACTCATTTCAGGACTAGTTTTGATGCATAGCTCCCAACAGTCTCTAATTAGGAGGGATAGTCCCTCTTTTGATGCTGATTTCCAATGTCCTTCTTTCAGGGGGTCAAATTCCCTCTTAATAAGATAGAGACAAAAAGACCAGTATTCAAGACTCAGGCACCTCTTTTTTTGCTTCCACTCAGGAAAAGCACTTGAAAGGACAATGGGGAGAGGATGGAATGACAAGAAACTAACTGGAATGATAAGCAGGAGAATGACAGAGCTGAAATGAGAGTATCATGGAGGAACAAAGGGTCACACGTGTAACACGAGCCTACATGTATACTACAAGTTTGGTAAATATGTGAAGCAAAAGGTTCCACATGTATGTAATGCTACAATTGAAAACTGTAAAACCCTAATCAGGACTGTGGCACGTGACCAAGCTCCAGGAAATGCAAAGAGATAAAAAGAATGTGTATTTGGAAACTCTAGCCAGACAGACCTGCGGAGATGCAAAACAACCTTCATGTTTGCCTGGGTTGCCTACGTGACAGGCCTCACATTTCTCCAAGGCAGGAAACCCGAGACAAAGGGACCATGCAAGATACTTAAGCAAGGGCCATTAATCCAGCTTCACTATCGCTTGCCCAGAGCCACCTTGAGCAATCTCATCTGCATCTTGCCAGCAAACAAGACTGGAAGACATGAACTGAGAGAGGGGACTTTGCTTTCTAGTGACTCTAAGTCTGGAGACCCAGTCGCTTACATCAAGGACTGAGAAGAACTTATGGAACTGGGTAGGGTAAAATGCTTATTTAGGAACTCAACCAGTATAGATTAGGAATGCGTTATAGTTACCTTGATTTCCTGGAGCTTGGTCACGTGTCACAGTCCTGATTTGTGTTTTACAGTTCTCAATTGTAACATTACATACATGTGGAACCTTTTGCGTTACATATTTACCAAACTTGTAGTCTATATATAGGTTTGTGTTACATGTGTGTGACCCTATGTTCCTCCATGACAGAAAGTCAATTTGATTCTCGCAAGAATTTCACAGTGAGAATTTATCTCATACAAGGTGGTCAAAACATACCCATTCATTGCTCACCATGAGATTTGTCTTCCAGTCCTCCCATGGCCATTTTAACCATAGACACTACAGGAGGGAGAGGCAAGAGGAAGCAAATTACAATCCCTTTCCTGATCCCCTGGAGAGAGAGAGCTACTCTGAAGTCTGGGGTGTCGTGTGACAGGAAATGAACTCTCGCAAAGGATACAGGGAAAGGAGGAGGGAGAGGTTTCCTCTGCTCCCAAACTCACAGATCTTTGGGTAACATGGGTGCAGATAAGGAAGTTTCACTCACGAATGTTCACTAACCATGTGACCTGCAAATATCTGCGAGTCAGCTAATGTGTGCAGTCTCCCATCACAAAACACACGTAAGTTCAAAGAACACAGTGAGTTTCTAACTCACGTGTATTTCAGTGAGTTAGACAAGCAGCCATAGAACCCTAAATACAGAGCATAAGGTGACTTTTTGTATCATTTTGTGGCTTGATAATGTGATATGGAAAAGGGGGCATACATTCATTTTGAATAAGGTAATTCTTGCATGGATACTCAAGTTGAAATGAATATCCACTACTAGCTGGTATGTGGTTGCCTATCATGGTATCCACAATATCTGATATGATATCCACTAGCTATCTGGTTTACCAGATTACTGAATTACGTCATGGGGTAATATGGTAACTGACACTGCAGTAAACAGTAATGTAGGAAATAGTAATTCAATAAATGGTGATATCCGATATTACTGTTTGGTGGTTAACCACTATAGTTAATGGATAGTTGTCAAATAACTGTCAAGTTATCTGGAATACCGGATATTAACCTGATTTTTTTTTCAGTTTCAGTTCTAATTAAACTGAATATCATAAATGATGGCAAATATTTTCACCCCAACTTTTGTAAGACAGGTTTGACTCTCCCTCTAACTCTTTTGGGCAAGGACCATCTTCTACTCTATGCATTTAGAAAAACTAGTATCTTGGGGCCTGTTTAGTGCTCTAATCTCAGCTGTCTTCTCGGAGTGCTACTTTACCACCAACAAATAATAATTCCTCACTGCTAAGAATATGTCTCCTCTCCATCAATAACAGGTTCCCAGGTTCCCTTTGCACATTAAATGACCAAAGGAAAGCTAAGCTCCGTGCTCACGGAGCATCAAAGCACCTTGTTATTAGAAGTCATTTCACAGATACTGAGACAACAAAGTGGCAGAAAACAAAAGCTGACAGCCACTTTCTCCTGATCAATATGAGAGAATTGCTGCCATACATTGTCCTGTGGTTTTCAGAGAGAATGAAAGGGGAGGGGAATGCAAGCACAATCACCTGTTTTGTGCTGCCAAAATAATAAATTGAAGTAGGAATTGTTACCAGTAAGAAACAGAACTATTAGTATGGAGTAAAATAGCACTTTAACACATACATTGCTTCAAATGATAGCCTTGGTTCGTAAGTGCAGTGAGCACCTTAGTAATTTTTCACAGATGGGGCACAAAACGTTCCAGTGGCCCTTGATAGTCTATTGGAAGGTGTCGTCAAACCCTGCATTTCGAGATTTACTTTACTACGCATAAAGACAAAAGAGATTATTGGAGGAAGTGATTACAGGTTGACAGGCCAAATGGGAGCTAAAATACACAAGCAAGGAAAAAACAAAGCAACCTTTTCCTTCAGGGCTGTTTTTGGATGCAAGGAAGCTGAATAGATAGATAGATAGATAGATAGATAGATAGATAGATAGATCCACTGAGGACAAAGACATTACATAAATTTACATTATCTGATCTAAAGTTCATTTTTATCTTATCTAAGGCCGCTTTTACATGAGGTGCTTAGAAGCGCCTCTGCTGCCCCATGTTGAAGAGGAAAGCCATGTAGGGAGTGTTTAAATGCTCCCCGCGCTACTGGAGGGACATGCCGCCTTCAGCGGCAGTGGCTGCAGATGCGGGGCTTTCAAGAGGCTTTCAAGAGGCCACGTTCTATAGACTTGAAAAATGAAGTCTACAGAAGATTCCAGTTCCAGGCAGAGAGAGGCTAGAATGACCAGCCTCCGCACTACCCGGAAAAGCTCAGCTGGACGCAACTTTGCAGATGGTGTGAGGGTAGCAAAGAATACCTTCTTTGCAGCTCACACTGCCACAACAGAAGCTCTTAAACTATCTCTATGCCTCAATCGATCGGCTTCAGTACAAGTACAATGCCACTGTCGCTCCAACCGCTGTCCCTCCTGCTTCATTCGCTGCCTGCAGGACCTCTGTAAACCAAGGGGACCTGTGTTGTCGGTGTTCAGGAAGAGGACGCCTAGGAGCCATTCGGTCATAGGCCTCTATCAGCAAGATGTTCCAAAAAGCTACAAGGTCATTGAGTGAACATTCCTCAAGTTTGGGAAGTATTTCCCCCAGAGCATTCCGGAACCTATCGGGTTCCGTAAGTCTCCAGGGGCAAACCAACCGAAGTGGTCCAGCACCTTTCCAGGGACAGACATGCACCGTGGAGACTGACCCAGAGGAGATAATGATCTGACCATTATGACAAGGGCACTGCTAACACCTCCCCTACCACCAGATCCCCTGCCTCAAGGACAGTGCAAAATATCAAGTCCAAGGTATGCCCCCCATCAAGTGCTGGGCCAACAACCCTCTGATATAGTCCCATTGTTGTCATAGCAGCCATGAACTCACGCTCTGCCCCTCCTGTAACTAATAAATTATTGGGATCGAGATCGTCATAAAACACCACTCCAATGTGGTACAAAACAAAACTTTATTGGAACGGCACACCTTGGTTTCTATTCTTGGCAGGATTATACTACACACAGAGTATTATACAGATAGTCCCCAGATAACGATATCTGACGTGTCCTGTGACTGGCCAAATCCTGGAAGCACGCAGGCTGATTCAGGGAAAAGACTGAGAGAGGGCCCTTTGGTGCTGGAGAGTAGAGCTGCTGGCGAGCGAAGACAAGTTGTGATCCGTGTGTGCAAGGTCTGGAAGGGAGTGAAACCACGTGATTCACCAACTGGTGATCACTAGCCTTCACCCCAAAGTCATGTTGTATGACCAGGTTATTTATACAGTTCTGAGGTACAGGTCAGTAATAGCCAGATGCCATCACACAGTTCTTTAGCATATCAGAAGAGCGTCTTCCTGGGTGGGAGGGCCCTTAGCATATTAACATCTGTATCTTTTCTTGATTGTTCTTTTCCTGGCCTGGAAGTCAGTAGCAGAGTTGCAAATGTCCCACTTATCTGTTCACAATGGGTTTCATTTGTCAACTCCAGTTGTTCAGCAGGAGGCTTTGTTAAGCATGTGTGGCGGTGCCAGGAGAAGATACTTGTCTGGCTATGCCTTTGTTAGTATGCTGATGGGGCCTTATCCACATGTTGAGTCATCTCAGCTTGAATTCCATCACAATCTCAGGCCTGCTGGCTGTTCTGGACCATCTCTCTGCTCTTTGCCTTTGCTTGACCGAAGTTAGGTCTGGCTTCCTTTGTCCAGGCCAGGAGAACATAAGATATCAATAACACTATATTCTATTGCCACACTCCAAGATTGGCATCACTGTGAATATTGAGGTCCCCCAGGACTAATTTCTATTTATTTATTTATTTATTTATTTTTCAATTTAATACCCTGCCCCTCCTGCCATCAGGCATCCCGGGGTAGCTTACAATATAAAAAACACAAATAACATTTAATATAAAACATTTTTAAATCTACAAAAAGGAGGGCAACATCTAGCACCACCATCACCACCCCACCCCCATCACCACCCTCCAGCCTTTCACCCTTCTCCCCCACCAAATGCCTGGTGGAAAAGTCAGGTCTTACAACTTTTTTGAAAAGAGGGGAGGTCTGGGGCCAACCACACCTCCACCGGAAGGGAGTTCCATAGCCGTGACGTGGCTACCAAAAATGACCGTTCCTGCATGGCCCCTGTGTGGTGAATATGTTTGTTGACTTTTTTGTGGATAAAATCACTCGGATTTACCAAGACTTCAATGCCGCATTTGTAGCAATGGGAGAACCTGAGGCAATGGAAGCCCTACCGTGTTTGGTTTCATGGGATCAGTTTAAGTGGGTTCCTCCTGCTGATGCTGCGGATGTCCTTGGGTCAGTCAGAGCCACCTTTTGTGAATTAGATCCATGCCCATTCTGAATGGCTAAGGCCTGCTGGGAGACACTAGGGCCGTTGCTTGCCTGGGTTGTCAATACCTCCTTCGGGTGGGCAGAGTGCTGGGCCTCCTCAAAAAGGCAGTGGTACAGCCTCTGCTGAAGAAACCATTCCTTGACATTGACTCCCTGGCTTCTGAGCTTTGCCACAGAAGACTCAGCGCTCCTTGTGGGGGTTGGTTTGATAATGAATGTTGTTTAGCTAGGTCTAGGTTAAGGAGACAGGCGTGGGCAGTCAGAAATATCCAGTTTGATGTTAAGGCTCTTATTACTGCAAGAAAAGAATACAGATCCCTCCTGAAGGATAAGAAATTGAAATCAAAAAGGAAAGCTTGGATGAGTCTAAAAGCAGCTGCATTAGGGAAGGACCCGAGCATATTCTGGAAATTAATTAGGCAAGCTTGGTCCTTAGGTAAATGTCCTTCTCAGTCATTAATATCCGCTGAGGTTTGGGTTGACCATTTCCTGTATTTGTTTGCCGGACCAAGTACTATCAATTTGGATTTGCCCTTCCAAGAGTTAGACAATTTTCTTCATTGACCACCAGTTGAGTTAGAGGAAGTGGTGACATTAATAACCCAACAGAAATCCAATAAGGCCCCAGGGAGTGATTTAATCACAGCTGATTGCCTAAAACCTTATTTAGCCTGGTTGGGGGTGGGGTGGGGGTGTCTTAGCAGCTCTTTTCACCTCCATTAACAACACGGGATTGTTCCCCTCTAATTGGTTGCAGAGTATAGTGGTCCCTATATTCAAAAGTGGTGATCCTAAGAAGTTGGGGAATTACCGTCAAATAAGTCTATTAAGTATTGTTGGTACATTGTATTCTAAGCTCTTATTGCATAAACTTCAGAGATGGGTCAAATCAGAGGGTATTTTGGGTCTCGAACAGGCAGGGTTCTGTGAAGGTGTTTCAAAAGTTGACTATATCTTTACTTTAAACCAATTAGTGACCAAGTATGTCCATCAGAGACCAGTAGGGATGTGCGAATGTGGATCAGAAGTTTGGAGTTCGGACCGAACTCGACTAGTTCAGTCGACCAAACCGAACTTCTGAACCAAACTCGAATTCGACCAAACTGTTTGGTCGAATCCGAACCAGTTCAGAATGCCAAAAACAGCTTAAAACACCAGTTTTGGATTATGAACTCGGTTCGGAAGTTCAAAATTTGACCGAACTTGACTAGTTCGGTCAACCGAACCGAACCGAACTTCCGAACTGAACTCTATTTTTGAACCGAACCCAATTTTCGAACTCGGTTCTGTTTGCACATCCCTAGAGACCAGGTCATTCCATGCTTCTATGCTTTGTGGATCTAAAGACCGCCTTCGACTCCATCCATAGAGAGCAGCTGTGGATGAAGTTATAGTCATTGGATATGGACCCAAGACTTTTATTTCTGATAGTTTCTATCCACCATGACCTTACGTTGAGGGTTAGGATAAATAACCAGGGTCTCTTGTCTGACAAAGGTCCTTACAGAATGCAGGTAGTGGCAAAAGTTTGTTTAGCTGCATTTAGAATTAGGAAAACTGATCTGCTTACAAATGTTAGCTCTGTTTTGGAGATTTGACTTTTATTAATTTGTTTTATGTGTGTTTGTTATGTCCAATTTTGTTGATCTATCTGATTTATTTTTGTGATAGCTTTGCAAACACAATAAACTTGAATTGGATTGGACTCCCTGGCTAGTTATTGGCCAGTCTCTAACCGTCCATTTTTAGGGAAGGTTATTGAACGGATGGTGGCTTGGCAGCTTCATGGGCATCTGGACTATATCAGTTTTCTTGACCCTTCACAGTCCGGTTTTCATCTGGGGTTTGGCACCAAGACTGCCCTTGTGGCTTTCGTTGATGAGCTGCACCGGGAACTGGATCAGGGGAGATCATATTTACTGATTTGGTTAGAACTGTCAGCAGCAGCATTTGATACCATTCACCATGAGATGTTTGTGGCCCGTCTGCGGGACCGGGCTGGGGTGGGCGGAATTATTCTTGAATAGTTCTGCTTTTTCCTGCCCGGGAGAACTCAGCAGGTGGTTCTTGGGGAGTGTTCATCATCTCCCTAAAACCTCACATGTGGAGTCCCACGGGGTTCTATTCTGTCCCCTCTCCTGTTCAACATGTACATGGAGTCATGCCTGTCCTTGCTGGCTAAAGTCTGTCAGGAGATATTAGGGCTATTGCTGGTCAGGATAGTAAATGCCTCCCTTAGGGAGGGCAGGGTGCCGGCAGGGTGCCTTTTTTGGGAAGGTTATTAAATGGGTGGTGGCTTAGTAGCTTCAGGTAGGGATGTGCAAACGCGGTTCGGATGTTCGGAGTTTGGACCAAACTCGGTCCATTTTGATGATCAAACCGAACGATCAAACCGAACTGCAACCGAGCGAACAGTTCGGTATCATTCGGATGAGTTCAGATGAGTTCGGGTGGGAAAAACGTGACTGGAAGGCCTAGGGAGGTGGGGCAGCTGAGGAGCAGACTTCCTGGCACCAGGGGTGGAGAGGCTTTGAGTAGCAGCAAGCCTGCCCAATCACCATCTCTTTTTTCCTCCGACCACTGGCTTTGCAGTCTGAAATTGGACATGGGGGACATGGGGCTAGGCTTCACAGAGCCAATGGGAGTTGTGGTAAGGCGGGAGCAGCACGTAACAAAAGTCATTGCCCTCCTCCCTTCCAACATCTAAGCTAGTCACTGATCCTGTCAGCAGGAGTTTTCAGAAGTCTCCCTCTCCCAGCAGTTTGTGTTCCTATTCCCATTTCCTAATCCATTGCCATCCTCCTCCTATTTTACCCATCCCACACATTTACCTCCCTACTTTCATTTATTTAGATTTGATTGGATAGATTTAGGTTTTTTATTTTAATTTTTTACCCCTCTGTGTGTTCTTTCTCCCTACCGTCCATTGAATCTTCCCCTCCTCCCTGTATCTATTCCATTCCTGATTCCCTTCCCCTGTTTGGGGATTTATTTAGAGTAGGATTAAATTGATTTAAGTTTCATTTCAGTTTTGTACCCTTCCCTGTGTTGTTTGTTGTGAGCTGTCTGTGGTTCACCCCCTCCCCTGTGTGTGTGTATATACAGATTGGTAGGTATTCGATAGTTACTATAAATAGATAGCTGTAGGAGTTAGATTTACCAAAACAAAAAACTTTACAGTTTAAAAAAACCTTAAATGTGCAACAGTTTTTAAAACTAAAAACTTTCCTCTTCAAAAATATCACAAAATCATTTTGACTCTAGCTTAAACTCCAAAAAACATACAAATTCATTACAATTAAAATTAAAAAAAACATTCAACTCCATACATTGCAACAAGACATAAACACACAAAAACATGGACATTATTTCAGAATTTGAGGAATATTTAATATTTTATCTGCATCAACATAAATGTAATATATATACTTAATTCCTTACCATACATACTTGTATTCATTTTTATCAATAACTAAACTTTCACATTTTTTCATGATTAAACTTTCATTTATTATCATAATTCGACAATGAACAATTTTTTCAGAGTGCATTAACTCTGTTTCAGAACTGCAAACGATACCGATAACGATAACGAAAATAAAATCTTTGCAATTGGTATTGGTATCAATATCGCCAATAATGAAAACGTCTTTGCCAGCCTATCTGACTGGCAATCAGATAGTTTTTGCCAGCCTATCTGAGTGCCCTGATTACTGCCTCTCGTGCCACACTGCCTGTCTGCCCGACCAGGTTGCAAAGCTCAAAGCCTATCTCAGTCTACCTGTCTTCTGCACATGCCACGCTGTCTGTCCACCTGCCCTGTGGGTAAATCTCAAAGCCTGCCTCAGTCTGCCTGCCTTCTGCTCATTCCATGTTGCCTGTCTGCCTGCCCTGTAGGCAAAGCTCAAACCCTGCCCCAGCCTGTCTGCCTCTCATACCACTGGCCTGGTAATCCCAATGCTGCTGTCTGCTAGCCCATGGGTGCTCTGGCCAACCAATCCTGCTGCTGCAGTCTGCTGTTGTATGGGAGCTGTTCCCTTGCAAATCCTACCATTCTGGCTCCATGGGTGCCGTGGACAGGCAAATTCTGCTGCTACTGTCTCTGCTGTTCCATGGGGTCTATGCCCAGGTAATCCAATATCCGCTGCTGCTGCGAATGCTGCCTATGCTGTCTGTGTCAAGGGTTTTGCTGCCGGACAATCCAATGTCCGCTGCTGCTGCCAATGCCGCCTATGCTGTCTCTGCCACAGGTTCTGTGCCCTGGAAATCCAATGTGTGCTACTGGGTGTCCCCATGATTCACCACTGGGCAAGGCTTAACCAATTGGCAATAGAGCTTCTTTAGTTCTATTGAATACGAGCCAAGCCTGCAATGCCCGGGCAACCCGGGGTGCCAAGCATCAAGCCTTCTTAGTCTCTGCTGCTGCTGCTGCTGCTGCTGCTGCTGCCACTGGGTCTCTGATGACCTTCCATGCTGTCACAGGCACCCCTGGGGGTCCCTGGAGTGTCCCAAGACTAGCAGCGATTCTGAACATTCAACCGAACCGAACTCAATCAAACCGAACAACAGAACCCGAACTCGGTTTTCGAACCAAATGACTGAATGGCCGAACATCCGAACCCCGTTCTGTTTGCACATCCCTAGCTTCAGGATCATTTGGACCGGATATGTTTTCTGGACCCCTCGCAGTCTGGATTTTGTCCGGGCTATGACACGGAGACTGTGCTTTTGGCCTTGGCTGATATCCTCTCCCAAGAGTTTTAACAGGGTTGTTCGACCTTATTGATTCTATTAGATCTCTCGGTTGTATTTGATATCGATGATCATGAGTTGCTGGTGACTCGGTTGCGCGACCGGGCAGGGGTGGGCGGAACTGTTCTTGAATGGTGAGACTCTTTTCTGGCCAGGAGAACTCAGCGTGTAGTGCTAGGTGATTATTTATCTTCTCCCCAGAACCTCATGTGTGGAGTTCTGCAAGGTTCCATCTTATCCCCTCTCCTGTTCAATATGTATATGCAGCACTTGGGGGAGGTCATCAGAGAGTTTGGTGTAAGGTGTCATCAATATGCTGATGACACACAATTATATATCTCTTTTTCATCAGACCCAGGTCTGGCAGTTTCGGTGTTTACCCAGTGTTTGTCAGCTGTGGGGGACTGGAAGAGGGCAAGTTGCTTGAAGTAAAATTCCAACAAGATGGAGGTGGTTGTGGGGAAAGCTGGTGGGGTCCGTCCTCCCCTGGTATCTCAGGTCCGTAGTCTGGGGGATGCTCCTGAATCCACAGGTCTGCCTGGATGTCCAGGTGGTGGCTGTGGCAAAGGGCGCATTCTTCCAATTAATCTGTTACGTCAACTTAAACCATATGTCTCAGACTCAGACCTGGCCATGATCATCCATGCTTTTATTACCTCAAGATTATACTATTGTAAAGCGCTTTACATGGGGCTACCCCTGATGATGGTCTGGAGACTGCAGATGGTTCAGAATGCGGTGGCTTGTCTCCTTAAGTGGACGAGTTCTTGCAAGAACATTACTCCAGTGCTCCGCTGGCTACCAATAGTCTTCCGAGCCCAATTCAAGGTTTTGGTTTTGACCTTTACATCCCTAAATGGCCTGGACACCACCTACCTGCAGGACCGCCTCACCCTCCATATCCTGGATCTGCCTCTGTGGTCATCTGGGGACACCCTCCTTGAGGTCCCCTGGGTTTCCCAGGTGTTGTCCATGAGGAGGGTGTTCTCAGTAGCTGCTTCACAGCTCTCGAACTCCTTCTGTTGGAGGTCCACCTTGCCATAGACAAGGTTTCTTCTCTTTATGTAGACTGTGTAAGACCTGGCTGTTCTGCCGTGCCTTTGCCGAGGGAGATGGGATGGGTGGGTTGGGTTAGGCTGTGGTTTTTATTGTTGGGTTATTTTAATATAGGTTAAAAGTTGATTTTAAAAATAATTATCCATTTTAAAATGCTGTTAGCTGCCCCGAGATGTTTGTGCAGGAGGGGGTGGCATATAAATGCAAGGAAATAAATAAATAAAATAAATAAATAAATTATATTGGGGGGGGAGTGTGTATACAAATCAATTTATATGGAACTTCTTCCCAGGGTGATTTCAGATGTTACATTTTCAGCATTCACCACAGTCAACCTCAGACAAACGCGGGCAGTGGTGAAAGAGCTCTGCACGTCTGTTGACCCGCATCCAGATGTTCACAACAGTCAAACATGGGCTGGGGTGAACCTAACCACGTTTCATGAGGTCAGGGCTGGAGGAGGTCCAGAAATGTGGCCCTCTGTCTCCGTGAGCTGCCTACCCCACCCCTGCACCCCGCTTTCCTGCCCCTGAACTGGGGGCCCCTGTTCCGTGGGGCAGGGCCTGCTCCCTCACCTTGGTGGCCCTCTACCATGACCCCGTCTTCCACCGGCCCCCTGGCTGCCTTGGGGAGTGTGTCTGGGAGGCCCCCATGCCCTTCCTCCCCCATGCAGGCAGGGGGTGGGCTTTGTCCGGTGCCTCCCCTCGCACACTGGGTGTGCTTCTACATCGGATGCTGGCTTTGTGGTGGGCCATTGTGCTGGTTCCCCCCCTCCTGGACTGGGCCCCGTGCCCCCCTGCTACTACCCTGTCTCCCATGCCATGGCCCCGTGCGCTCCCGCTCTGTATGCCTCTGCACCTGGCCGGTGCCGCTTGTGTCCTCAATAAACACCTGTTCTGCTTCTCTGTGTCTTGTGTTGCCTCCTGTCTCCTTGGGCTGCTGGGTTCCCCTTCCCCTTGCCTGCTGGGCTCCTGCCCTTCCCCCTCCTGGTGGGTTGCCCATGCCGGCCCCTCGCCACCCCCCTCCTCCCATGCATCCGACCAGATGGGGGGTTCCCTATCTCCCCCTGGTGTGCCTCCCTCTGCCCCCATGCTCCGCTCCCCTTTGTTGTGTGGGTGTGCTGCTTCATTTGTGTGTGTGTGCTTCTCGTTTTGAAGTGCACATGCCTTCTGTGCAACTGCTGTTTGCGAGCACTGCAGTTCCCTCCACCCCATCCATGTTTACCTTCCCTGGGTGGGGCCCTCCGCCGTCTGTGGCTTTGTTTGTCCTCAGGTGGCCATGTTTGCATCTGCGTGATCCCAGTGCCTTGTGGGGCTCCCACCGCATTTCTCGCCATAACATCACATCTGTTGGGTTCTCCGGCCCGTGTTCTCTCCGGTTGGCCCTGGGTGGTGGTGCCGCCCCTGTCACATCTGTTGGGGCCGCGCGTCTCACCGCGGCCCGTGGTGAAGCCATTCGCACCGGGGTGGGATTCACTGTGGTGAATTTCACTGCATCACGTCTGAAATCACCCCCAGGTACCATGTCAGTTGTAATATTACAGGCAGAGGTAATATTTTATTATAAACAATACAATTAATAAAATTAATACTTTCAGGTAGCCCTCCTAATATCCAAATAATATTTGTGCATCACTAATTTTGTATATCTGTTTCAGATATTTTAGATTTTTTTAAATAACTTTTGGTTCAAATCTCCACCTTTCCATGAACTTACTGGGTGGTTTTGGGCAAGTCACAGCCTCTCAGATTCAGTTCCCCTTCTGTTAAAATATTAAAGTATCTGTCTGTATTCCTTTCACCCTTGTGCGTCTTAGACTGTAAGCCGTGTGGGGCAGGGACCTGGCTCCAAAACCTATCAGTGTAAAGTGCTGTGTACGCCTAGTAGCGCTATCGAAATTATAACTTCTGACGAAAAGTGTATGTGTGAGGTCTCAAATTAGGCTAAGAACCTACTAGCAATAATTTACAAATTAGTCCAAACAGTAGGAGGAAGTTCTGAGGACATGGAATTTAGGCCAAATTAGAAAATGAGGGAAATCCTGAGCTCTGCATAGCGCTAGCATTGCACACAGAACATGCACCTAACGCGCGTGGGTGCACACACAAACCTGCTATGGGGACTGTGGTGTGTGCGCACACCATACACATGCATTTGTGTGTGTGTGTAAGCCACATGTGAAGGGGTTTAGGATTAGTCGCATGATAAACAAGCTTTGCAAAATTAAAAACTATGAGTGTAATGTTTTGTGTTTTTTCGGGTGGACACTGTTGTCATTAATTATACATGTTGGACCCCTTTTTTCTATTTGACACTGAAGAGAGATTAGCCCCAAATAGCACTTATTAGAAACACACATGCACAGCCAAGATGCCATAAATTCAGTTTTAATCAGAGAAGCAAGTATATATTGCAAGCATATCTTGAAAATATTAGAGTTTATTTATAAGTAGGCTATAAGACAGGCTATGTTTGTTACTGGACGGTCCAACAGTGCTTAATTTGTAAAAAAATGAATTGCTGGAGCCCAAGCTTGCCCCTGAATCAACAACCCTTGCACCAGAAGCCACACTCATCTCCTTTGTCAGAGCTGGATAATGAATCCAATCCTCCGGCTAGCAACACAGCCGCTGGACTAACCTGCCTCTCTCAAGCTGAATATAAAACTGGGGCTCTTGTCTTGAGATTTAATCTACACAATGGCCGACTCAGGTGGTGAAGCAGGAAAGTCATTAATGAAAGGTAATTATACCATTCAGGGATTTTCTGGCTTTTGTTTCCAATCCTGAAAAGGTCAATATTATCCTTTTCCTAGTTTGTCATAGTCTGGGATGTACGCTTCTACTGGGAAAATTTTGCAGGGCTCAGTCCCTCCTTGAATTTAATTACCAGGGCTGAGTCCTGGCAGCCTCCTCCCTCCTCCTCCCCCCCCCCCC
>QEPC01013902.1:70336-85790 GCA_003113815.1 Sphenodon punctatus | reverse complement strand
CCCCCCCCCCCCCCCCCCCCCCCCCCCCCAATTAAAACCTGTGGTCCAGGCCATCATGCCAAAAAGACGTAGGAACTCCGAGAAACTATTGTCTCCACGGAAACCGACATGGACCTCTCTCCTTCCAAGTATTAGTGATTTACAGTTTTATGCTACCCGCAGCTTGGGAACATGCCTTTTCTGTCTTTGACCAATAGAATCAATCTCAGACCGTCAACTTATTCACATGTGACAGTGGACAGTTTCCCGGAGGCGTAAAAAAGCTTTTTTTTGGAGATGCTGTTCAGAATGATTTTTGTCTTGGTCATCTCAATTTCTGTTTACCCCAACCTCCATTTGAAACAGTGAGGTCAATCCTAAAACCTGGCAGACACATTTTATGTAATCTTTGTGCATGCAGCATAACTCCATAGTGAGGGTGTGCACAGGACACAGGGGTTAGGATTGGCCCCAGTGGAAACAAGTCTAAATATGGTGCAATATTCTAGTCCTAGCCATGTTTAGAACTTTTCTAAACCATGTAAGTGGGTACTAAGCAAATCTTTGGGTATTTTCAGACGTTACGAGATCACGCTCAACCACAGTGAACCACGGTCAATCCCGCGGCAGGGCCAAAGCACCCTGAACATCTGTTCGGCAGCTGCCAGATGTTCACCACGGGCAATATCCACATGGGGTAAATTTAAACCATGCTTCTGGGGCTCCCCGCCGGGCAATCTCCGAAAGCGTGGTCAAAGAGATTCCCACCGGGAAACAACAAAAAGTAACGTCTGGACGGCAATGATTCCCAGCCGGGCACAAAGCACGCAGTGTCGCTGCCAGGCAACCAGCAACAACACAGCCACCGGAGGGAGATTTAAAGGGAAACCTGCAGCAGGGAAGTGTGGTGGGATGGAACGAGGAGGGAGGTGGAAGAGAGCTGCGGGAGAGAGAGTGAGGGAGGAGGAGGAGGGGGTGGGGCAGTGGTGGAGGAAGGGCAGGGGGAGGTGGGGGTTGTGCTGAGGATGGAGGAGGCGGAGGGACAACACCCACATCAGCCTGGACAGGACGCCCCGGGACAGAAGCTGGACTGGGGGAGGAGGCACCCGGAAATGGGTAAGGGCAACCAAGGGGAGGGGAACAGGGGGCACAGGGGCACCCTGGGGGGGCAGGGGGGCAGCCTGGGCACCTGGCAGGGAGGGGGAAAAGGGGGCAGCTCAGTCCCATCCCAGGCTGAGGGCGGGCTCCCGGGGTGGCAGGCAACTCACCTTCCTGTACCCTACAGGGCAACCCCAACAGTCACTGTCTCCAGGGCCCGTGCTCCCAGCACAGCACATGAGGCAGCACCGGGCACGGGTCTGCCGGCGGAGGGAGGACCAGGCGGAGGATATCGTCTGGACCTCGGCAGAATGGGGAGAGGATGATAGTGGCCATGGACCGGATGGAGGCGGCCATCGAGTGGTCCCTGGAGCAGGCGGAGGCGCGGGACATGAGACGCCAGGACGAGTTGCACCAGGAGTGGAGGTGGGAGCTCCAGAAGCACAGCAGGCAGGTGGAAGCATTTGGACGGCTGGAGCGGGCCATCACAGGGATGGTGTGGGAGCACTCGGCCAAAATGGATAGGTCCCATGATATTGAGACCTCCTTGCTCCTGTACGCGGGCACCATGTGTGCCTATGTGATGGCAGCTGCCCCTTCAGGCACCCTGCCTGCCCAGGGCCCCATGCCGGTCCCCTCGGCACCCCCACCCCATCCCCAACTGCCCCAGCTTCCCTCACGTGGCTGCAGGGGCCACATATCCGCCTACCAGTCCCCCCTGCCCTCCGGAGGGTGCAGTCGCTCAGGAGTGCCCCCTGGGACCAGGGCCCACCCTCCCCCCAACTGCCCCCCCACTGGCCCAGGAGGCAGCCCAGGACACTGCTGGGGACATGGACAGTGGGGGGAGGGGAGCTCACAGAGCTCTGTAGCGAACACTAGGTGCTCAAGGGGGTGTCCCAGGAAACGTGGGGGATGGGGTGGAAGGGGAGGGCAGTGTGAGGTGGGGGGAACTATAGGGGGCAGGGCCCAGCTGGGGTGGAGGGAGAGGGGTTGGGGGCACATGTACGCATGGGTGAAATAAATTGTGGTTGCACTATACTGGCTCCCATGCCCATTATTGGGTGACAGGGGTGGTGTGGTGGGGTATTTTATTGGCTCCCGTGTAGGGGCCGGGCCAGGTAACCCCCGGGGGTGGGATGGGTTGTTGCTGCCCTCACACCTCGGCGTCCCAGCTGATATGCCTCAGTAGGGCACCCAGGATGCACTTGGCATAATGGTACTCCCTTGGGTTCTCACCGTTCACGTACAGGGGCACTGGACCGGGGGACCGATTGGGTTCGGGGTATTCCAGGACTGCCCTCTCGGTCTCAAACATGTTGTGCAGCACACAGCAGGCACTGATCACCAGGACTGAGGTCTCCAAGGTGTAGTCCAGCTGCCCAGTGAGGCTCCTCCAGCGCTGCTTGAGGGCCCCAAAGGCTCGTTCCACCATGGTCCTGCTGGAGCACAGGCAGGTATTGTAGAGCACCTCCACAGGGTTGCGTGCGACTGGGTACACCTTCATTAGCCACTGAGTGAGGGGATAGGCAGGGTCTCCCAGGATACAGGGGGGCATTGGTACCCCCTCGATCCAGGTCATCCCCATGTCTGCAAAGTCCCCCCGGAACATCTGGGTATAGAAGGGGGAGATGGTCATGATCCAGGCATCGTGACTGCAGCCGTAGTTTCCCGTGAATATGTCTATGAACCAGCCCCGGTGATCCACAACCACCTGCAGCTGCAGTGAGTGATACCCGTGACTGTTTACATACTCAGCAGCCTCTCCCGCGGAGGGGCGGAGGATCTCAATGTGGGTGCCGTCCATGGCACCCATGCAGTTGGGGAAGCCTCCGGCCGCGAATCCTGCTGTCACGACCCCCTGATCCACCAGCTGGATCACTCTGTCCAGGAACACGCCCTCCACATCCTCGCACACATCCTGGAGGATACAGGCAATGGTGCTCAGGCCAACTCTGAAGTGTTGGGAGATGGACTGGCAGGAGTCGGGTGTTGCTAGGGCCCAGACCCCTATAGCCACCTGCTGGACCATGGGGATGGGGGTCCTCATGGGGGTGTGCTGTCGCTTAAACCAGGGTGTAATCAGCTCAGCGAGCCGGAGCAAGGTGAGCTTGTCCATCCTAAAGTGGGCCCTCCAAGCTGCCTCATCCCACTGGGCCAGCGCCCTGGCCCACCAAACCTGTGCTCACTCAGTGACCCATATCCACCTGTCAATGTGCATAGCGAGCAAGGCTGCCCAGTGCAGGGTCTCCCTTCCCCATTGGAGGCACCCGGCCACCTCACGGATCGCCGCAGGCCGGCTTCGGCCCCGGCTCACAGTCTGCTGGTCTGCCCCGGAGAACCTCTGTGCCCTGAGCTGGGCACTCATAGTGGGCCCTGTGGGCCCATGCAGCTCTCCAGGCCAGGGAAACCCTCAGGTGGGCACCCAGGTGCTGCTCCACGGTAAGGAGACGCAGCTGCTCAGTGTAGTCGTGGCACCACTCGGCTGCGAGCGTGAGTTGCATCCAGTAGGTAGTTTCCCTGTCCCGTTCCATGATGGTGGGAGCCCTGGGGGTTGGGAGATGGTTATGCTGGTCTGGTGATGACTTGGGTGGGTCAGGGCCCCACCCCCAGCTTCCCGGGGCTCTCATTGTGATGCTGGTGTCCATGGGTGTGCGGTTGGGTGCACCTGCTGCCCGAGCATGGGGCCTAGTGCATGCACGGCTGCGCATGGCTGTGCATTCCTTGTGCAGCTGCATGCCTTCTGCCATCACCCCCCTCCCTGTTTGCAACACTGTGTCCTTGCCGGCCTGATTAGCTCTCCTGTCTGGGTGTATGTGTCCTGCAGCTGTGCCAGGTCTGCACCCCATGCCTCGCTCTGTCGTTATATAGTATTGCGGCCTGTGGCCACCTGGCTTGTTCTTGGTACCCCTCGGAGCCCCCCCCGACCCTGGATGGTATGTGTGCCCCTCTGTCTGCGGTGGTAGTCTCCCTGTCTAGCTGGACCATGGCTGGTTGTGCTTCCACCAGGCTCCTGCTTCCCGGCCCCATGGGTCCCCCCATAGCTGGACCTTCCATGAGACCATGTCCCTGTGTGACTTGTGGCATACCCTGGCTGTGCAGCTGCTCCTAGGCTGCTCGGAAAGCCAGTTGGGTGCTTATGCAAATCTGAGCTCTGGTCTTCGCTACTTCAGCTATGAGACGAGCGTTCGTGATTGCCGGCTGCATGCGGAGATGCTGGGGCTGGTTCCCTTCCCTGATGGGCGCATCCCAGAGATGAGGTGCTCTCATGTGACGTGGTCCGCAGCTGAGACCATGTCTGCACTGTCTGTGTGCAGCCTGGTCACCTACACGATCTGTCTTGCGGGGGGGGGCCCTGCCTTGGTCGTGTCCTACTTTGGCTGTGTTCACGGGGCCTGTGGGTACCAGCGCTCCCATGGGGTGGTGTATCACCGGCTGTTAGAGCTGGGTCAGCTACCGTGGCCCCCTGCTTCTGACTGCTGTGTGTCTGAGCCAACCGCGGCGGAGCTGGCGGAGCTGTTCGGCGTGTGGGTCCATTCGGATGTGCAGTTGGGGCTGTCCATGCAGGATCCATTTGAAGCCTACTACCTGATCGCCCACCACATGTCCTTGTTGGGGTACCACCGGGGCATGATCCATTGGCCCGACCTGGTTCATCGGGTGGGGCAACCGGCCTCTGGGCCCGTCATGGCCCCCAGCAGCTGTCTGTGAGTCCCGGTGTGCCTCCTGGCCCCCCAGTTGCCTGCCCCCATGTGCACTCCTGCCCCTGCCCACGGGTTGGGTTCTGCTGGCTGCCCCCCAATGTCTCTGCCATGCTGCTGTGCTGCCTACTTCCCAGGATGCTGCTGCCCCTGCCGGTGGCTCCGGGCCCCCTCTGGCCCCCACCCCCATCTGCCTCTGCACCTGGTGTTCCCCTCCGTGGTTTGCTTCCCCAGTGCCTGGGTCCGGCTCTCTGCATGGCCTCACCAACCTGCCTGTGTCCAGCGGACTGTCCTCACCCGCCAATGCTGCTGCCTGTGGCCCCTCCCCCCCCTTGGGTGCCTGTGTGACCTTGTGGTTCTGGGGCCCCAGGACTGCCCCTCCCAGCTTCCTCCTGGGGGGGTTCATATTCTTGGACCGCTGTGCTGCACCGGCTTTCCTGACTGCCCTCCATCGGCCCCTCGCCAGGGTGTGAGGTCTGCGTGTGCCTCCTGGACCGTTCCTGGCCCGCTCGCTGTTGCGTGTGGGCTCCCATTGTGCCTTGGTCCCGAGCTCCTGTCCCCCCTTCCGGGACTGTCTGTGATGCTGTGGGGGTGCCCGTGCAGACAGTTCTGCTGTGGGGGTTGTGGTTGTTGTTGCCGGTGACCTGCCCTGCCCCTGTGCTCTTTCACCCCCTTTTCCGCGCCCCCCCCATGCCTGGTGTGCCTTGTGTGTTGTCCGGGCACCTGTGTCCTTCCCTTCCTTTCCCTTCTGTGTGTGTGTGTGTGTGCCCAGGCGTGTGCTTGTGCGGTGTGTTCCACTGTGCCCCCGTTGTCTGTGTGCCCGTTGTGTGTGGTACCTGGCCGGCTCTTCTCCCTCTCCCCCCTCCCTTCCTTTTTCCCTTGTGTGGGTGTTCCCTTTTGTGCCTTTTGGCTTCATTTGCCCTCAGGAAGCCATGTCTGTGTCCTGCCCCTGCCCGGGGGCTTGTGGGTGTTTTGACCATGGCCAGAAATTGTCATAACATCTGTTGCACTGCCCTGGCCTGTTATCTGCCGGTCCGATTCCCTGTCATGGTTCCAGTCCCGTCACATCTGTTCGTGCCCTTTATTGACCCCGGGGATGGTGGTTGTTTGGTTCACCCCCACCGGGAATCCACTGTGGTGAACTGGGCACCTGTAACGTCTGAAATCACCCTTTGTTCTAGCCTTGTAATTCTCAGTGCTACAGCTCAGGATATTCAGGCCTACAAATTCTCTCATAGGGTGCAACCACACAGGACAGGCAGAGGAGCCTACCATGCCTTGCAAAGCTGTACCTCTCCCTGGGCAGCTGGAACCAATGCATCCCCGTACCATGTATTTTTCATAAGTGTCCTGGATTAAATGGGCGGTATTGAAACCCTATGCAGGTTGAGGTAACTCATGTATCTGGGACCCTTCTGCCCTGATGTGCAGCAAGCTCCATTAGTGGGCTGCGGGTGATGTGCACTGTTGCCCGTCACATGTGACTACATCACAGCCAGGGACGGGATTTTTGTCGGGCCAGGAGAGGGAGTCAGGGTTGGGCTGGGCACCCATTCGCGTGGCGGGCATTACAGTCCACTGTAGCCATGGCAGCAGCACTGACAGATTATCGTAGGCACTAGACAGATCCTTCCCCATCTCAGCAGTGACAACACATGGGACGAAAGCTGAAATGGGTCCCTGATTTAGTACCTGTGCGTAATACCCACATGTTTAAGCATTATTTCACATATCCAAATCTTTACCCAATTTCCAATTGAACACCCTAAATCCCAACATTTTGGTTTTCATGTTTCTGAGTACCCAAAATGATCTGAAAACTAAAAAAAAAAATAGATGGAAAATTTCTAGACATCTGGGGCTGCAAGTTAAAATTCCAGGACATTGAAGTCAAAAAATTGAAATGAAATCAATGATTAGATCATTTGGGTCCCTGTTTGGAATACTGTTTTGGGTATCAAAAAGTACGTGAAATTTTCAATTTGAATACAGTACTGCAAATTGACCAAGAATACCATTTTTGAAAGCACTTGCTTTAGCTCTATGCTGGACATATGTCCCTGTGAGATGCTTTTCCACTTATCTGCTGCCCCAGCATCTGAGTGAACCTTTAAGTATGCCTCTGATTGTAATAGGGTCTCTATATCTTGCTCCTTCCTGCTATGTTTATTAATAAAGTAAATTTGATGTTATTTATTATAGAAGTAAAATAGCTCTAATATCTGCCTTCTCCTTCTCATAAAAGGCCACGATGAACCCAACACTGCTTCATTTTAATAATTCAGCAATAATTAATCATAATCAAGTTAAGGTACATACATTGTGCATGCATTCCTGACTTTAACTTCTTTTTTTTCTGTGAAATATGGACAGCTTGTATCCATTGCCTAAGGGATCATCCTTGCCAAAATTCAGAAAGATTAAATAAAAGGTCCCAATTTTATAAGCATCATGATTTGTGCATGCAATTCTGGATGTAACTTCTTTGGTTCCCAAAAAATATGGATGACATGTTGATAGATTGTACCACTTACCTAAGGAATCATCCCTGTCAAATTTTAGAAAGATTGGATAACAGGTCCTGATTTTATAAGCAATTGAATTTTCATGATTTTAACAAAAAATGTGCAAATACTAGTCCAGATTTTTTTGGCACAAAAACGAAAATTTCAGGACATAACTTGAACTTCAGGCATCAAGGCAGAGGGGAGGGGGAAGCAGCCCAGCAATCAAGCTACATGATTGACACATCCAGGCTGGCTAATTGATATTTCAAATACATCCTGCAGCACTGTGAAAAGAGAATCCTTATTGACTCTTTCCTAAGCAGATGCTTCCAACTTCCCAGTAACATGCAGAGCGGTTGAGGTTGGCACACCACAGAATGAGGAATCAGGATTTACATTTCTCCAAGTCAATTGCTATCACAAACACATCTTGTACCACTGTGACAAACATAAAAGAATCCCTGGTATAGGCTAATTATCTAGAGAAGCTGCTCAGGCGTCTAACTTGCCAGTACCCAGTCATGGCAATCAGGGAGGCTTGGGGGTGGGGACTGGGGAGAAAACTTAAGCTTCTTGCAAGCTCCACAGCCCCCATTATGGCTTGATCTTGCGTGGTCCGTAAGTTGGCTCAGTGCTCTCTGTGTGCTGCAGTATTCAACCTCACTGAAAATGCTTATAAAAACAGAACTTTGAACCCACTCTCCTCCACCGATGTTCCCACAAACATTGAGGTGCCAGTGACTGAAGCCTGTGCCAGTGCCTCTGCCATCTGCTCCTACTCTGCTCTGCCCACCTCCTCCTGTCTTTTTCACCCTCTCTATAAATGCTCCAAAAAGCAGATCTCTGCATCCAGTAAAACCTCTATATTTTTAACAGATACAACACCTGCAAGTGATTTAAAGAAATTTACAACTTCTATTAAAATAATAAAATTTATATTGCTTATAAAATCAGAATTGTTTATCCAGTTTTTCTAAATTTTTGCAGAGATAATCCCTTGGATGAGAGAAACAATCTTTCCAAATATTGCCCTTTTCACACAGAAACTCTAACACTGATAAAATGGGTTGTCATATTTTATTATACATGTTGCAGGGCTGCAGGCATGCTCTATGGGTGCCCTGAAACATGCATAATAAAATGTAACACCTATTTTATCCGTGTTAGAGTGTCTGTGTGAAAAGGACCTATCTTGAAAATTGGAGAAAAAAAGACGATGTTAGAGTCAGAAATCCATTTCCTGTTGAAACCAATGGAAACTAAAATGAAACTTAAAAAATAATATGAAAATGAATTGAGAAAACTAAAACCAAAACAAATGCAATTTTAATAAGAAAAAGCAATATAAAAAATAAAATAAAATTCTTTTTGTGCACACCCCTAAACTCTGGCTGTGTCTGTGCTTAAGGCTACAAAAGGAGTGTCTTTTGCAAATCAGACTTCTGCTTCTATCTGCTCCTAGTACCAAGGGTGGAGCTGAAAAGGTAAGTGCTCTCCTAAAGACTCCATCAATTCCTTTAAAGAGAGAGGTTATGGGGTCAAGAAGATAGTGCAGAGACAACATGGCTTGCAAAAAGACATACTGTGCATCACATTCCACAATTTGCCAGGCTAATAAAACATAGGCCATTTTTAAATGCCACTGCCGGGTGGGGTGAGTGTGGGCACGCCAGTGAGTGCACAGTGAGTGGGCGGAGTGTGCACACGGCCGCACAGGCATCCCCCCCCCCACACACACCCCCACTCATCCCAACGCATGGAAAAACCTTCATTTTCCCCGGTTGCGCCATGCATGGAGATGAGAGGGGATGCGTATCAGGTTGGAGTGTGCATGCACCCCCCACTCACCATGTGCACCTGCACCATGTCATTCACACGGGCCTCTCCCACTCATGAACATGCAGATTTCATCTCCATCTGAAGTGCTAATGAATTAGTAGAAGTATTTTAATTTCTGAACACAGGATGATTGAAGAAAGAAAGAAAGAAAGAAAGAAAGAAAGAAAGAAAGAAAGAAAGAAAGATAGATTACTGACAGACCTAAAGATCACTTTCCATTGGAGACTTTTATGGACCATCATCTCCAAAGCCTCTCACTGTTTGATTGATCTAGAATGGTTCATTCTGCACAGTACCGTGAAAGGCTCTTCAAGAACATTGATGGGCCATGGACCACGGTTTGTTGACTGCCAGATTAAAGACATACCTTTCAGGTTGCCAAACAACTAGGAAGAACAGAGGTTGTGACAGCAGTTTGACTGTTTTATGTTAAGTTACATCAAATCCCTGCAGCTACTGCCAACACAGCTTACTTGAGATACAGTTGTCAGTAAAGTTGTCTGCTTAGATTCTTTCATGTCGGTGTACCACATTTGCAGAGATTTTGCTACCAAAGTCAAGGGACAAACAGATCAAACATCTCTAATGTGCTGATAGCACACCTGCCAGGAGACGCCTTTCAAACTCTGGTTTCTTTCAAAGCTCGGAAGATTTTGCAGCCGTCTCCTCAAGGCCACTTAGAGACTTGTCCCCTGTGTTCCGAAACATCCGCTGCATCCAATCCAGCCTAATGCAGATGCATCTCCAATTTTAGTGACCTAATTATTTTTAATGCCTGATAGTAGCTTGCTAATCAATTTGCCTGGGTGTGATCTACCTTGAATTGATCATGTTTTATGCTGGATGCTCCTAAAGAGGATCTGTAAACCAGTTTTGACAAGCCCAACCATATCTACAGTACATCCTTAGAGGCAATATTATGTATCACTGTGGACATTTATTAGCTTTGGCACCAAGGTGATATTAATCCACAAAGTGTTCTGAACCATGCCCCTTTATCTCTGCCTGCTACCTGCATTGGTGACATTTACTTCCATGAAGTGCTTTTAGCAATAAAGCGAACTCGGAGGAAATTTCCTGGTTAACAATACAAAACTGGAGATTTATTACCAGCATACTATGGTAATATGTTTGGTATTTGGGTCTTTAACAGCAAAAACTATGCTCAGAGTCTAACTGATCACCATATTTGGGGTCAAGAAGAAATTTTCCCCTAGGTCAGATGGCTGGTGAACATGTTGTTGTTTGTTGTTATTGTTGTTGTGTTGTGTTGTGTTGTGTTGTGTTGTGTTGTTTTGTTTTCTTTTCTTTTCCACTTCAGCTTGGGGGAGTGGCTCACCTCTTTAAATTGTCAGGATTATAACTGAAATGAGAACTCTGCACATTTTTATGAGAAACTTGCAAGATTCTTGAAACCTCACAAGGTTGTTGTGAGGATTAAACATTGTGTTTATTAGTTATATTTGTTTATTTTTATTTGTTTATTTTTTCACTGCGTGACCAGTCATTGCAGACAAAAATACAGAATGCAAAATATAAACATAATCAGCAAGTAATATAAATAATAAACCAGTAAAAATAAATCAGGACATGCTTCCTTCGTACTATAGTCAATATATATTCCACACTTTTACCTAATCTTTACCTTTAAATCAGAAAAGTAAAAAACTCTAATCACATATCTTATTTAGGTCAATTACATAGGGTCCTAGGTGGACATCAGAGAAAGGGGTCAAAAATATAAAATAATCGCCAAAGTGAGGGATTGGGTATACCCCAGATGACTCATTCCCTAAGAGTTTCTGGAGCAGCGGCATCTAATGGAATCCAGGGGTATAATATAGTTACCAGAGTAGAAATATGGACCTGTATCCTGCCCCGCCCTTACTTTGACTGATGTTTAATGAGGAAAACTTGTCTCAGGAATTGGGCCACCCTGTCTGTCACCTTTGGATAGCGATCTTCCAGCAGCGATCACATATAAAGGGTTCCAGGTCTGCCAGGGGAGAGGGCTATCACCGGGAGAATATACCTATTTCGTGCATCCTCATAAAGAGGGCATTCGAGTAGGATATGTGCCAGAGACTCCACGCGCTATAGGTGGCATTGGCATATGCTCTGCACTAGTGGGATACCTTTGTAGCGCCCCTCTACCATAGCTGATGGGAAATTATTTATCCTTGCAAGTAAGAACAGTCTTCTGTTCTGAAGGCCAAGACCTTGATCCAAATCGGAGGATAAGGCAGCAGTATCATGTGCCCATTGCAGGTAGGAGTCTTGGGAACCAAGTTCCCCTATTCCTGACCTCATACCCTGTCGCTCGATGTCTGCCAACCAATCTTTTGGCAGCCTTATAGCCCAAGGGAGCAAGGGCTACTGGGCAGAAGCCCAACTCATTTACCTTTTGGTTTATAGCCATTATCCAACCATTTTGAGCCCCTTCCTTAGCTACCATTAATGGTAAGGGGGCAGCTAGCCCAAATTGCAATCTGAGTCAGTATTTTAGAGCAGCAGATCAGACCCTCTCCTAGAGTGTTTGAAGGCCACATTCCATAAGGAGCACCATGGTACTAGCTCCTGGAGGGGCAGCCAACAGGGCACGGATAAACCCGGCTTGGACCCTTTCTAGATTTTTCTCCTTTCCCACGGCACAGAGAAGGGCCCCATATAAAAGTGAGGGGACACCTTTCTGGATAAAAATCCTAACTGCCAGGTAAATCATCTGGCCCCCCCGAGATCTAAAGAAGGCCAGCAGGGTCTTCGCAAATGATTTTGCTTTGTTCGATATGGCCTGTATCTGCATTGCCCAACCTCCATTAGCCTGAAACAGAAGACCAAGATACTTATAGGTCTTTAGTTGCAAGATCTCTCTTCCCCCCACTCTCCATTTATGAATCAGTTTCTTGTGAGAGAAAACGACCACCTTTGTTTTTTCATGGTTCAGTTCTAGATGATTTGCACAGCAATCGTTCTCCAAAATCTCAAGTGAGCGCCTTAACCCCACCTGCGAGTGTGAGAGCAGAACCGCATCGTCCGCGTATAGCAGACAGGGTAGAATGATATCTGTTAAATGGGGAGGATGGCAAGCAGGAACAGAGAGCGCCTAGACCACATCATTTAAATAAACATTAAATAAAAAAGGGGCCAGGACACATCTCTGTTTAGCGTCCCCTCTTGGTCTTAATTCTAGTTGACAAGGCACCCTGCTTATTTAATCGAACTCTTATGGAGGTGTTCTTAAACAAACATCTAATGAGAAGCAAAATACACTTATCTATACCCAAGCCAAACAACTTTTGCCATAGGTGGTCCCTGGAGATCAAATCAAAAGCGGCTCTAAGATCTCTAAAGGCCGCGTAGAGTGGTTTTCGGAACCAGGTGAGCGAGTATGAAACAATGGTCATTCGTAGCGCATCCTCCCCTGAATCCGATCTGTTCCCTCGCTATGATGCCATATTCGGTAAGCCATCTATTGAGCTTCACCAGTAGATATTTCGCATACAGCTTGCTGATAACATTTAGCAAGCTGATGGATCTCTAGTTTTCCGGTGAAGAAGGGCAGCCTTTTTTGAATATGGGGACCACTATAGCTGTCCCCCAATCATCAGGTACGTTGACAGATTCATTTATCGCTGTGAATAGGGATGCTAAAACAGGAGCCCACCAGTCAACGCTCGCTTTTAATAACTCTGTAGGAAGGAAATGTATCCCCGGAACTTTTCCCCCCTTAAGGCTACCTAAAGTTCTCTCATTTCTCCTGGTAGGACCGGGGCCCACTGAGGAAGAGTTTCCAGAGTAATATGGATAGAGACTAGGGGGGCTGGGGCAGAATATAGAGAAGCAAAATGATGTATCCAAGCCTCCTCAGTAACCATTATTTTCCCTTGAGTTGACTTTCTCTCACTAGGGTCATCTAATCCCCTTTACCAATTTCCAGAATTTAAAGGAATTGGTATCCCTAGAGTCCCGATCTAGTTCCTCCCATGCATGTCTATAGTGTCTGTTCAGCTTTTTAAATCCTCAGCAGGATCTTATACTCTTGACGACATTTTGCCAGTTCGCTCAGCAGGTCTAGCCTACTAGAGGTTCTAAACCGTCTATACAACCGTCTTACCCTAGTTCTTGCTACCCTACAATCCCTGTCGAACCACAGAGATGTGTGTCTCCCTCCTTCCCTAGAGGGATTGCTGGCCCTCCCCTCCATAGGTAACAAGGGAAGAAGCCAGTCCATAAGCTGTTGGTAAGAGGACAGACACCCAGCAGGGGAATCAGCTCCCTCGTGTCCTCTACATGTTGTATCCCAACCAATGATAGACAGACATCAATGTGGCAAACATCAGTGTGGATTCCAATTCCCTATTCCATTTCCTCCTAATTGGCCTGTAATCCCCTAAGGGGGGCATGACAGTTGGTCTGTCATCCTTTGCCACCTCCATGGTAGTAAAATAAATATCCTCCAAGGAGAGGGCAAGAGGGAGATGATCACTGTCATGGCAAGCCACCACCTCAAATTCACTGATTAAGGAGAGGATGATAGCAGATACAGCCACGTAGTCCACAGTACTGCATCCTCTGCTGGAAAGTTAAGTAAAATTGCCAGGATAATCACCCCAGTCTTGCCCATTCAGTATATATAGGTCTAATTCAGATACTAACTTAACCAGTGCATATTCATTGGCATTTAGACCCAGATCTTTGCCTTGATGAGGCTGCAGTGGAACGGCATCCTCCTCAATCCATAAACTCCCCTTTTGGTTAATATTCTGGTCAGAGGAGCCCATCCTAGCATTAAAGTCGCCCATCAGCAGCAAGGCAGCATCTAGGTGTGCCTTGCAAATGTTAAGCAACAGGACTAACAAGTCCTCCCACACCCTTCCGTCATATCCAGCCGCATTACCAGGGAGAACATATACAGTAATGACCAACAGAGACCATTTAGCAAATTCTATCAGACATCCACAGACATTTGGGAGGTCTAGGGGGAGAGAGGAAGTTCTAACCCCTAAAGTATTATCCACCATACATGCTACACCCCCTCTTGGCCTACCCCTGGAGGTCGTTTTAATAGCCCTGCTCCAATAGATCTCATAGCCTGGACAGACAGGTTGATCTAAGGACCAAGTTTCCTGTATTAGGACAACACCAAAATCCTTATAGAAAGAGAGACAATCCGGGGCCTGTAGCCTTAGGCGCCACCCTGCCACATTCCAAGATAAAACTTTCAGTGAAGAAATTCTCACATTATCACTGAGTCAATCAATCTTGGTTTTATTTTCCTGGGTTCCTTGATCGTCTCTAATCGGGCTTGCCTGGGCCATATCAGCATCTAGGGGGGACATACCCATTTCCCCTGAGGTTTTCTCCAGGCATCCTTGTACTGGTGGAGAAGCCACAAAGGTCTTCAGCAATTGGTTCCCTGTCCCCCCATCAGCCTCAGGAAATGGTTGAGGCACTTTTCTAAATGCCTGATCCTGTTTTCCCCCACTTCCAATATTTTAAATTTTATTTTTATTTTTTATTTATTTAAAATTTATACCCACCCCTCCTGCCCACAGGGCAGCCTGGGGCGGTGAACAACACTCAATACATTTTAAAAAACCAACAATTTAAACAATTTCAAACAATTTAAAATAAAATACAATACAATGTGGGGAAACTCCCATCACCACTCCCCTACCCCTCGCCAAAAGCCTGACAGAACAGCCAGGACTTACATACACACCGAAACAGCAGGAGAGTGGGAGGCAACCGAGCCTCCTCCGGGAGAAAATTCCACAGCACGGGGGCGGCCACCAAAAAAGCTCTAACATCGGTGGCCACCCACCTCCCCGGGGAACCTCCAAAAAGGCTCCCACAGACGATCTCAAGGGTCGCACGGGGACATGGGGAGTGAAGCGGTCCCAGAGATAAGCAGGGCCCAGGCCATGAAAGGCTTTAAAGGTTAAAACCAGCAGCTTGAACCTGGCCCAGTGTTTTATAGGCAGCCAGTGCAAAGCCCAGAGCACTGGTGTCATGTGCTACCCGCAACCCGCCCCTGTAAGGAGACAGGCCGTGGCATTCTGCACCAGCTGCAGCCTCTGGACCAGCTTCTTGGGCAGCGCCACATAGAGTGCGTTGTAGTAATCCAGTCTTGAGGTGATGAAGGCATGGATGACAGTGGCGAGGTCGGAGTCTGAGAGGTACGGTCGAAGCCGCCAGACAAGATGTAACTGCAGAAACGCACTCCCCGCCATGGCTACAACCTGAGATTCCAGGTTGAGCCATGAATCAAGGAGCACATCCAGACTCCACACTTGAGAGACCATGGGTGGGCAAACCCCCCCAACAAGAGGA
>QEPC01013874.1:5251289-5263234 GCA_003113815.1 Sphenodon punctatus | reverse complement strand
ATGGAAGATATTTTTTATACTTAACTGCAATAGGAATCATAACCAGAAGAGAGAGAAAAAAGCAATAGCCAGGCTGATGCATAAATGGATCCACACTATGGATTGTCCATAAAGAAATCAAGTGAAAACTGGCAATAAAGCTGTTTGTTCAGTTGAAAACATTGTTGAATATAAACCGTGGAAATGTATATTCTTCCATGCTAAAATGTTATTTTAATCTCTAATTTGTCATTCATCAGCACATGTTTTTAATCATGCTAATAAACTTTTTTTGAGATTTGAGAAAACCAAAACCTTGAATTGTGCCCAGAAAACTATAGGCAGCCAGCACAGACTTCGGAGCACTGGTGTAATATGTTCCTGGTGACTCGTTCCCACATTCTGCACCAGCTGCAGCTTCTGAACAATCTGTACTCTATGGGACTGCTCTTGATGACCATTCAGAAGCTGCTGCTGGTGCAGAAGGTGGCATCCCATCTTCTGTTGCGGATGGGTTACTAAGAAGAGTACGTTATAAATGAGCTTTGGAGTCTGCATTGGATTTCAACAACTTTCCAGACACAAATTAAGGTGCTGGTTTTGACCTATAGAGAAGGGTTTTTAGTGCCTACTACTCAACTTCAACTTATCAGAGTCTGAGCATCCTCAGGAAGAAATGAAAACATGTCATATTTGGCCAGATGTTTAGTGGGTGGGAATAATGTTTTAAATAAATTATGTTCATATGGGGTTCTAATATATGTTTATTTTATTTTACTTAATTCAATTTATATTTAATTTATTTTATGTTGTTGTCCACCATGAGCCCTCATGATAGGGTAGACTATATATTTAAACAATAAATGACCTTAACCACAAATTAGATCAGGGTTCCTCAACCCTGCTGATTCTATTACATCTGTCGGCTGCCTTTGATACCGTTGACCATGAGATGTTGATGACCCACCTGCGGGATGGAGCTGGACTGGGTGGAATTGTTCTTGAATGGTTCCACTCATTCCTGCTGGGAGAACTCAACGAGTGGTGCTCTGTGAGTATTCTTCATCTTCCCGAGACCTCTAGTGTGGAGTCTCGCAGCGTTCCATTCTGTCCCCTTTCCTGTTCAACATGTATATGCAGCCACTCGGTGAGGTTGTGAAACAGTATGCTGATGACACCCAACTCTACCTCTTCTTTTCATCTGACCCAGGCCCCACAGTTTCAGTGCTTACCCAGTGTTTGGCGGCTGTGGGGGATTGGATGAGGGTGAGCCAACTGAAACTGAGTCCCAACAAGACAGAGGTGATGTTAGTGGGTAAGGCGGTGGGTGTGGCATCCCCCATCATTGATGGGGTTTGCCCTCCACTGGTTCCCCAGGTTCGTAGTCTGGGGGTGCTCCCCGATTCGCAGCTACACCTGGATGCTCAGGTTTGGACTGTAGCAAGGAGCACCTTCCATCAGTTACATCTGGTGCGGCAGCTTTGGCCGTATGTCTCGGGCTCGGACCTGGCCACTCTCATCCATGCTTTTGTCACCTCAAGACTGGACTATTGTAACACACTGGGGTGATTTCAGACGTTACGAGATCACAGTCAACCACGGTCAATTCCCGGTGGTGGCTGTGATTCCGGAACGTCTGTTGGGGGGGGACGGATGTTCCCCCCCAGATGTTACCACGGCGTGGAATTACATTCACCACATGAGCGGCTGAAGCGGCGGGGCCGGAGGCCATCGCGTGTTGAATGTAATTCCACGCCGGGGTGAACCCCGGCGACACGTCTGGTCAGGCGCCACGGCCCGGGATCACTGGTGGGATCCCAGGCCGTGGTGAATCCAGCCTGATGCAGAGGCCTCATTGGCCCCGTCGCCCGCCCGTCCCCCCAGAGGGCGGGCGGCGGGGCGTGTGAAGGGGGCGGGGCCGTGCAGCCACACGTTGCACCGCGTGGCCCCTCCCCCTCCCAGATTCCCCACTGGGATCCCCCTGGCATGTCTGATATGATGTGACGGGGTCATCCCGGCGGGGAATGGATAGGGTGTTTTTGGTACAGGGCCAACGGGCCCCGTAACATCTGAAAACACCCTGTACATGGGGCTACCCTTGGTGATGGCTCAGAGATTGCAGCTAGTGCAGAATTCAGTGGTCCCTCTCCTTACGGGAATGGGTCATTCTCATAAGGTGCTTTGTTCTCTGCAATGGCTGTCTATAGTCTTCCGGGCCCAATTCAAGGTGTTCATGTTGACCTATAAAGCCCAAAATGGCCTTGGCCCCACATACCTGCAGGACCACCTCACTCCCTGGGCCCTGGATCAGCCCTTGCAGTCCACCAGGAGCACCCTGCTCGAAGTCCCCCATGTACATCAAGGGGTCATGATGGAGGGGGCAATCGGAGTGGTGGTGCCATGACTATGCAATGCCCTTCTGGTGGAGCCTGAACAGCCCCGACCTCCTTTAGGAAGTACTGCAAGACCTGGCTGTTCCGTCATGCTTATGATGAGGGAGACAGGTAGGGGTGGGGGACTGGGTATGGGTGGGTGGGGTTGGTTGGTTGGAAAAATGTTTTTTGGGACTCCTTGTTGGTTTTATCTGATTTATATTGTTTTTTAGATTGATAATATTATTGCTTCTTTTATTTGCTGTTTTATTTATTGTGATGTAAGCTTACCCGAGCTGCATGCCAGGAGGGGTAGAGTAAAAAATTTGTAAAAAATAAATTAAATAAATATTTTTTTTATTAGGTTGGTACATACCTATACAGTACTAGATGATATAGCATATCAGACTATTGTTATTAGGGCTGTATGCTAGCATATGCAGTTACCAGAGAATAACTGGAACAACAACATTTTTACCCTCGTTTATAACGTGCTTGTGTTTCTACGGTATTTCATTCCCCAGGGAGAGGAAAACATCAGTTCTCCCATGCCTGCCAGATCACAGAGATATATTATTAATATTAAACATCTTTTTTATTAGTACAAACTGATCAAGCTGAACTTCAGAATCACAGAGCTGCAACATGGGGTATTTTCAGATGTTACGGGCCTCCGTTTTGACACGGTGAACCATCCATCATGGCGGAGAGCCCATAACGTCTGAAGGGGGTCACGCCAGATGTTCACCACAGTGAACACCTGGCGGGAATCCCTGAACCATGGTTCCAGAGGTGAGGCCGGCCTCAACCCCGGAACCGTGGTTACTCCGATCACGGCCGGGAATCGGCAGCTGGTAACGTCTGTTACTGTTGCTGCTTCCCAGCCATGGTCCCGGCCATGGGCCGGGATCGGGCGCAGCGGCCGAATTGGCCGCTGCACCCACCCATCTCTGGGAGGGCGGGTGGCCGGGGGAGCATGGGGGGGTGGGGCCGTGCGGCTGCATGTTGCGTACCCCGGCCCCGCCCCGATCCCCAAGCAGAATCAGGCTGGCACATCTGTTGCCTGGCCGGCCTGATTCCGCTTGGGGGTGTAGACGTGACCACGAGCCGTGTCAAAACGGAGGCCTGTCACGTCTGAAAATACCCATGGAGGTGACATTTTCAAAGTGATTTTATTTTCCAACTGTTGATTATGATGGGAGAGAATTCCAATGCAATAATGCCTATGCATTTACATTGGAGTTTTCAGTCACTTTACTTCCAGGTTGGTGAGTCTATTTGTTACAGGGCTTTTCTCAGTTATGGGAAGATGTATGTTGGTGGAACTAACATAGAAAATTCAAGGGGAGGGTGGACTAGGGTCTGGTGCTTTGTAATGTCAGTTTGGTGTGTGCTTTATGGAGAAATGTGAGATTGCAAATGCCATTTTGCCCTATGGAAAATGAGTTATGATGACTGTTCTAAATGCGTTATCGGCAATATGTATGGTGGTAGGATCGGATGCAGTGCGGGTTCAGAGAGCTAAAAGCGGAGTTTAAATTACACCTGCTGTCGAGCTCTCTTTGGCAGCAGTCTGCGCAGGGGGGAGGGTACTAATGCGACCTCCTCCCCCCCCCCATGCGCACATATCTGCCTGGCTGCTTGTGTCTTGTTTGCCCACCCACCTACCTGCCGATCTGGTCGCTCATTGGTGGTCCAAGACTGCTGCTGCAGCTGCCACTGCCACCACTGTAACTTTCAAAGGCCACATGCTGCTGGTCCGTGCACACTGGGGCCATTGTCATACTTCTAAGTCTAGCATACTGGGAAGTGTAGTCCCAGTATGCCAGACAGAACACACGGTGGATCCCTACTGTACGGGGACCGGCAGTGCAGGGCCTTTGAAAGTTAGAGTGGCAGTGGCAGCGGCAACAGCAGCAACCTCAAGAAAAGAAGTGGATTGACAGATAGGGAGTTTAAACTATATCACACCCACCACTGAGTTCTTAGCAGCAACAGCCTGGGCAGGGGGAGAGGGTAGATATTAATGCCGTCCCCTGCCTGCCCGACTGGGGCAGAGTAAGTGAATGAGGGGCAATGTGTGTTTCTCTGGTTGGAGGGGAGTGTGTGTGTTTGTGTGGTAATGTGTCCAGCTGGGAGGAGAGTGAGTGAGGGAGAGCGTGTGTGTGTGTTGTTGGAGGGGCAGTGAGTGCGGGAGAGCATGTATGTGTGTGTGTGTTTCTTAGGGATGTGCGAACAGAACATGGTTCGGATGTTCGGACGTTCGGTTCAAAACCCGAGTTCGAGTTCGGTTGTTCGGTTCGGCGGAGTTTGGTTCTTCCTAACTTGGTCGAACATCTGAAAATAGCACTATCAATACCGATACCGATATCAAAATATTTTGTTTTGTATCAGTGTCATTTGGCCTTGAAACCACCCCTGGTCTCTACCTCTGGTGCCAAGAAGTATTCTCCTCAGCTGCCTCCCCCTTCCAGACACGTTTTTCCCACCCAAAGTCACGTTTTTCCCACCCCCAAACTCATCTGAACTCATCTGAACTTTTCAGCCATTAGAACGTTCGGTTCGGACGTTCAGTTCAGTCATCCAAACAGACTGAGTTTGGCCCAAACTCCGAACATCCAAACTGCGTTCGCACATCCCTAGTGTTTCTGGTGTGTATCTATACTCTCTCTCAGCAGTACACACACACACATACACACCACCCACCATGGCACACAGACTTGTCTCACACACACATCCCAGCACTAAACAAACACGCACACCTCCCACCACTACACACACATACAACCTCCCAGCAGTACACACTCACACACACCCACACCTCCCTGCACTACACTCATTCACCTACCTGCACTACACAGAGAGAGAGACAAGCTACCAAGCAGTACACACACACCTTCTAGCACTAGACACACTACTAAGTACACACCCCCACCTCCCAGCACTACACACACACACACACACACACACACAGGAAAAGTTTCTTAGATACCATACCCCACACAAACCAAGAATATTCACAGCAAAAAGTTGTTGCTTTAACATTAAAGTTAAGACAGATATAAATTCACTCAATCACTAAAAACCAAGGAAATTTGACAATTAAGACTCCCACTTTAACTTCCATGCCATTTAAGCAGTACACATGTTGCACGCTCTTCAAATTCTGGGGAAGACAAAAAAAAGCAGTGGTACATTCAAGAAGCAGGGGCATGGGGAAATGTGAGGACTGGTTTGCATATGGTCCTCTCAGTTCAGTGAAGAATTTCTCCAAAGAGGAAGTTTATCATTCTACCACCTTGTCAGAACAAAACTCATCCATTAGAGGAAATAGATATAAAATAAATGCAACTTTGGAATTGAATTGTATTGTCTTGCATGCTGTGCCTGTAACACAGGGTGTGGAATAATGAAGAAAGCGCAAGGGAGAGGAAATTAAATTAACAGAATGACAGGGAGAGATAGGATCAATTCTGCCCCAGAGAAAGAACTCTCTGTCCCAGATATTCCACCTCCCCTCCTGCTTCTTTTATAAAAATTCTCATACTGCTCACACACACAGTTACCCCAGAGTCATAAAAGTGACACACATCATTGTATTCTGCATGAATCTGAGCTTCTCCATGAGGGAAGTATAAGGTATTTGGTTACAGGCTGGGGCCTACAGTTCTCCCAAAATACACACTCCTCATTTCAAATTTGCACACTCCTTCCCAAAGTTAGCCGACTACACACACACAAGGCACATAATCAGCTTCTTATCCGTAAGTATTAAGAGAAAGGAAGCCAAGTAGCATTAAAGATCATTCATTTCTTTAGGTCTAGTTCAATACTAGGGGCCAGGCAGGTCCTATAATTGAAAAACCCTAACCTACAGCATGGGGGTCTGCCTCCAGGATGTTAAAGTCACCCCTGTCAAAAACGACCTGTATTGTTGAGTAGCCAGTTGATGTTAAGCAAGAGTTCTAGGTGTGGCTGTCAAAATCAAGGCTCATCCTCCATCTTAGAAGGCAGGGCTTTCGTAGGGTTCCTAGGATACTGGCTTGTAAGGAGTCTGAGCAACTGAAGACTGCTGCAGGCCCTCATTGTTGGATTATGTATTGTTTAAATAGAAACAGTTGAAGTGTGACAGTGAGTTTGTTTAACAAGCACCCCACAGACATTTGCAGCTATTAGCACATACTGGATGAGGCCACACAAAACATTCACACATCTTGGGCAGAATTATCCCATTTTGGGAAACATTAACGCGTGATGCAATGGATTGTATGGCCAGCAGCCACCAAAGTTCACCCAGCCAGGGCGGAAAGCCAGCTGACACACAATGTATCCAGTGGAGAAGACCAGTGATGCATTGTGTGTTAACATTGCCCAAATTAGGATAACGCTGCCCAAAGTGTGTTAACAGGCCACCTCCCATGTGTCCGGACCCATGCAGTACCGTCTCGCGCCCGGTCCACCAGCACCGTAGAGTGGCAGCTGCAGTTTGCCATTCCCATGTGTCTACATCATGACTGAGGGGCAGGATAGTGGGCAGGCTGGGGCCAAGCACCCACACATGTGAACAGTTCCTGAGCCCGCCCCAGTGTGTGGCAGGACTTGTGACAGCAGTCTGCCAGGTTTCCCCACCAGGGGATGGGAGGAGAAGAGATCTCATGTGGCCTTCTCTCCCTACTGGCCCAAAGTGTGGTGACTGTGTTCACCCTCCATGGGGTGGTCAGGGAATCGGGCCCATCCTGTCTCGTGTAAATTTACCCAGGGCATTCCAGCAGACCCAAATACTTGAATAAAACACAGAATTTTTCCTAGCTGCATGAGAAATTGATTTGATTTCACATTACTTAATACTTAATATTTAGACCAAACCTGCCAAGCAGTGCCTGTTCCAGGGAGATAAAGGCCCCTTGTGAAATGGTGGTGTGGGCTCACTTGTAATATAGCAATGTTTGACAAATGCACACTGATTCACCCATTAGCAAAAGAAAAATGTTACTTAATGCAATTCATGTTGACGTTCAGTTAAATACAACATCCCCGTCAGGGGCTAGGACTCCCTGCAGGCCCATAAATTACCCATATGCTGCTATTTCTAACTTACTCATGAGCCTCATGTGCTGGGGAGCCCTCCTGAATCACCATGTGCCCTCCACAGGCCAGTGCACCCTGCATTTGAGGCTCTGGGAGCCCATTTATGATGCTACTGCTAGCTCTTCTCACACTCATGTTCCTATTTCATATTTATTCATGGACTCCATGTGGTGGGGTCTTTATGGATTTAGCTCTGTGGCCAAGTCGACCTGCTTGGCTCAGAGAGTTCCACTTTTCTAGCTGATCTGCAATCCTACCTACTTTGCCTGCTATTCTACCACCTTGGCCAAAGTAGTCAGGGCTCAGGCTTCCTTGATTTGCCCTCAGTGAAGCAAGTAGCTGAAGCCAGGAGAGTGCAGGGCTGCACAGACAAGGACAGTGAAAAAGCAATCATTGCTGCTACGGCTGCTGTCACCTCACACTGGCTCCTCCAGGCAGACAGCAGCAACGGTGGCTTGGGTATGTAGTCTCCACCACTCCCTGCCCTTCTGCCTCCCACATTACTAAAAAGGACAAAGTAGGCAGAAAAGGGTGGATGAACAAAATAAGAGGAAAAAACAGATGAAATGGGAGAGAGAAAACACTATAAATAGTAGTAGAGAAAAAGGAAGCAAAGAGGAAAAGGAATTTGAGAGAAATCACAGAGAAAGACAAAGGTAAAGGGAGAAAAGGGAGATTGGGAGTGGGACAGAAATGAAAATGCCATTCTTAATTTTCAAAGATTGTTTATATATTCATTCACAACATACCTGGTTATTCAATTATTGCATTTCGGTAACTGCAGCAATTTTGGTAAATTTGTTCCTTCTGTCACTTTGTTTCAGTATTTTGGTTACTTCGTTTACTTGGTGTCTGATACTTCTCTCACCTTGGTGGTGCAGCCCATGGTTGTCCAATGGCATGGTGCACAACAGCACTAACTAGTCCTGCTGAAATGTATCACATGCCAAATAAGTGAACAAAAATACTGAAACCAAGTTATTGAACAAAAACACCAAAGCACAATTATGAAATACAGAGATCACTTACTCCATAGTAGCCTCATTGAATAGCTCCAACCTGTGGCCTTCAGATGGGGCTATTCTGGAGTAAGTGGTTTTTTAATCATGGATAAAATAACCAAAATAATGAAGACAGAACCAACTGAATATTTGGATCCACAAATGAAAAAGAAAATGAATAGTGTGTCCTATCCACTTTGTTAAAAGGGATCATTCATTGATTTGATTCTTTTTATAGATACAAGTCCAGTCAAGTCAATTTATTGCAAAGCCAAAGGCTGTCACAACACAATACAATTAAGAGCACGTTATTACACTTCACAATGCAGTACTATTCAAAACATATTATTAAATAAATCCAGCAGATCCCTAGTTCAAAACACATGTTTTAGGAGTTACAACTATTCACCGTAGCAAATCTGGCCTTAACTGCAGCTGCCAGAAACTTTGCCATGCAAACAGTAACATCCCATTTTTGACCAGAAAGCAAAGAAGACAGAAGTTCCATCTGGCTGGACACATTAGTATTTTGCATATCAAGGATTAGATACAGAGTACGGAGGCCCACATACAAATAACAGCTAAATATTATATGAGAAAGAGATGCAATCTCATTCAAACTACAATCCTTGCAGGTCTTTAACTCATAAGGTATCCCTTTAACTCTACCCTCAGAAACCTCAGAAGGAAAAAGGTTGAACCGGGCTAAGGAAAAAGTCCTCCTCTGAAGCCAGCATAGGGAACTTAAATATTCCTCCCCCTGGGGAGCCACCTGAAATGATTTATACAACGGAGAATTTTTTTGAAAGCTAATTGCTGCAGATAAATGATGTCCCTCCTAGTCCTTAACATGCCGCTTTACAAGAGCCAAGGCACCTGCCAACAGAAGAGACAGCAGAGTTTCCTTGGCAAAACCCAAATGGGAAATAAGGTCTGATAGTCCAGTGGCCCAGGGATCCCTGCACTTGAGGTCAGAAGCTTCAGAAATCAGCGAGCCCGGGGCTGATGAATGAACCTGAAGCCTGAACTTAATTACTGCAATGTGAATCAGGGAAGATACTGACACAAGCCCTGATTCAAAGACCAATCGGTGTATTTTGGGGGGCAAACAAAGCAAAACAAAAACATCTGTTTTTAATAGAGAAGGACCCCAAATTGGAGACCCATAGCGTATTTGGGGAAGCACCTTAGCACAAAATAATCTTAAGGCCGGGGTAAATAATTGGCCTCCCTTACTGACATAAAAATGTAGAATCCCATTAACAGTAGAATTTGCCATTTGAATAGCTGCCTCACAATGAGCAGACCAGGAGACAGATTGAGAAAACAAAACACCTAAATACTTAAAATTCTTGACCTGCTCAATTGAATGATTGTTCATATACCAACTGTGTTGAATCCATCAATGTACCACAACCATCACTTTGGTCTTCCTAAAGTTTATCTCTAGCAGCTCCATTTGACTGTAGTTGTAGAAGCTCTGCATCAGACGCTTGAGACTCAGGGGTTTGAGATAAAGGAATAGAGTCATCAGCGTAAAGCAAGATAGGAAGATGACTGTCCCCTAATTTGGGCGGAAGATAAGCAATATCATTCATATGAATGACTACATCATTAATATAAATGTTAAACAGTACTGGTGCCAAAAGGCACCCCTGTCTCATCCCTCGGGAAATAGAAATAGATAGTAACTGGTGACCTTTACCTGTGTAAAGGAATTTGTATGTAATGCAGTAATCAAAAACAGTAATGTTCGGTCAATATTTGTACCTGAAGGTTTCAGCCACTGGCGTTCCCGATTTACTAAGTTGAAAGCAGCTCGCAGATCAACAAAACAGGTTCAAAGAAGATCAATTACCAGATGGAGCATACTTGGAAATGAATTGATTCAGCAAATATATGTGGTGTAGAGTAGAAGCACCCTTTCTAAAACCTGCCTGCTCCAGGGCAATCATTTTATTACTATCAGCCCATGTCAATTACAGATACAAATATACCTACCAATTCAGTCAAATTCAGTATTCAACCCCAATATTCATTCTAGCTTTAATGGAGAAAGAAAGGAGGAGAAAAACGGAATGGCCAGTCTCTAGAAAGTACTGAACAGATTACAGTTTTCTATACACTGTGCAGTGCACCTAAATAATCCTAATAAATCTACCTCTTTGATTTTCAAATATTGGCAGGTATGATTCCACACACACACACACCCCTTCTCTGTACTCTGGAATCTCTCATGGAAATGTGCATTTGTTTTGTTAGCGTTTGCTCTGCTGTGTCATGATACACTATAGACTTCAGTTAGGATACTTCGGAGTAAGCAGTTTCTGGATCCTAGATTAAGAATGATAAAGAAATTCTTTGACTTCTTAGATGCATCTAGAGTTCATTCGTTATTCCCACATGAACCTGTCTGGAGGACTGGGATTTAAAATATTTTCTTTCTTTTTCCTGCCTCTCACCCTATATTGTGTAGGCTGAATCGAGGAATTAAAATTTTAAAACAGTTGGCATACTGGGTATACAGTTAAGTGACATGTTTACAAATAACCTTCTCATTCTTCTAGCTTTAATGAGTGTATATCGGAGTGCTAAAAATATGAAATAAATTTGATCATTTCCATTTCAGAGGTAAAGAATCTTGGAGCTTTTAATAAAATACAATATCTCCCAACCCCATACATCCAGTTCCTCTCGAGGGATTTACTATATGCTATGTTAATTTTGCATTCCCTCAAATGTATTTAAATGTATGCATCTACCAGACTTTAGTGTTCACTGCTTAACTAAAAGAAGCTAATACATTATTCATAAGTACATGGCATTTATTTTCTGGGGGTGAAAAATCCCTGTGTGTGTTCAATTGAAGTCACTTGTTCTTCTCTTCCTTTGTACCTTATTACAATTTTAATTGATCTCAGACACAGGAGGTCTAATAGACCAGCACTAATAATGGCTCAGATTACAGTGTCAGCTTGTACATGACACGTTTAGAAATGAGTTTGTGACCCTTCTGCAACAGGAAAAGGCATCTGAGAAGTGTACAGGTTTGTAAAGCATGAAAAGGAGCTGCCTAATATGGTTGGTACTATTTGGAAGTCTGGACAAGCCTCCCTTATATTCAATTAAGCACTAGTGTTTTGATTAAAAAATGGCTAGCTAACATGTTTGCCATATACTGACAAATTGTCAGTGGGTGAAGGCAAGGAAGGGTCCCTAGCAGTGGGGGAAGGGGAAGAAGGACCAAGCACCCACGCACTCCCAGTCAACCCTACTGCGCTCACTCTCTGGTTTTTCTTGTCACGAGAAAGGTGTCCATCAGGATAGTGTGTGGGCTTAGATAGTCTCACAGAGACCCAGCCCCTATCATCATAGGGTGGAGAGCGAAGAGGCAGCCTGAAGTCGAAGGGTTCCACAGATCTTTCTCTCATGCACATTGTTCCACACCAGGAGGGGGGCAAGGGTTCACATCATGCACCAAAGTGGGGGGAGAAGGGTAAGGTCC
>QEPC01013874.1:5171688-5207027 GCA_003113815.1 Sphenodon punctatus | reverse complement strand
CCTCTTGTTTAACATCTATATGCAGCCGTTAGGGGAGATCGTGAGAGGGTTTCAGGGCATGCAGTGTCATCAGTATGCTGATGACACTCAGCTCTACCTCTCTTTTTCTACCGACCCAGGTCATGCAGTCTCCTTATTTTCCCAGTGCCTGTCAGCTGTGGGGGCTTGGATGAGGTTGAGCCATCTGCAATTGAATCCTGACAAGACGGAGGTGATGTTGGTGAGCGAGGGCTTGGGGGGCCTGACGGTGGTTGAATCTCCTCTTGTTGGGGGCGGTGTTCGACCTCCCATCGTCTCTCAAGTGCGGAGTCTGGGTATGCTCCTCGATTCGCGGCTCAGCTTGGGATCTCAGGTTGTGGCTGTGGTGGGGAGTGCATTTCGGCAGTTACATCTTGTCTGGCGGCTTGAGCTGTATCTCTCAGACTCTGACCTCGCCACTGTCATCCATCCCTTCATCACCTCGAGGCTGGATTACTGCAATGTGCTGTACATGAGACTGTCTGAGAAGCTGGTCTGGAGGCTGCAGCTGGTGCAGAATGCCGCAGCCCATCTCCTTATGGGGGCGGGCCGCAGGGAGCACATGACACCTGTGTTCTGGGCTCTGCACTGGCTGCCTATAAAGCACTGGGCTAAGTTCAAGGTGCTGGTTTTAACCTTTAAAGTCCTTCACAGCCTGGGCCCTGCTTATCTGCAGGATCGTCTCACTCTGCATGTGCCCGTGTGACCTCTGAGATCGTCCGTGGGAGCTTTTTTGGAGGTTCCCCAGATGAGGTGGGCGGCCACCGATGTTAGATCTTTTTCGGTGGCTGCCCCTATGCTGTGAAATTTGCTCCGAGAGGAGGCTCGGTTGGCCCCCACTCTCCTGTCATTTCAATGATTATGTAAGACCTGGCTGTGCTGCCAGGCTTTTGGCCAGTCAGTCAGTCAGTCTTTATTGGCACTGGCTTCTGCCCTGGCTGAACAACAAACAATGACAATAACAAAGACAGTAGACAACAAACATAATAAGTACAAACATACAAATACATGCATACACAAAAGATAAAAATAATCACCTAAATACCAATCATAAATTTTTTCCATCTAACAATGCATAAAATTCCCTACCAACTGGATCGATAAAAATATAGCCTACTGATTCAGGGGTCCAACTCAGACAAGGCAGTAGCCTCCCTTTTATCAGGGTTGAGGCTAAGTCTGATCATCTTACGGCGTTTGGCTATTAATAAAAGGAATGTTGCCACTGATGTTAAATCATTTAGGTTTGTCAAATTTGCCAAAGTAACCAACAATTGCGAGTGGTCTGACCCCTTGCCCTCCACAATGGGCTTCAGCCAGACTTCCCTCAGGTGGGTATAGTACGGGCAAATAAAGATTAAATGCTCCACTGTTTCTACCTCCATATGGGAGCAAGAGCATTTAAGGTCTCTATAGGGGACCTTGACATATCGACCCTCTATCACAAAACGTGTGTAATGTCGCTTCAGGTGGGCATTCCTCAGTATGTCCAAATATGGTTCCCTTCTGGCAAGAACGTTACCAATGGCCAATCTGGGGGCCACCTTCTATTCCTTAGGCTTTTGGCAAGGGGAGGGGGAGTAGGGGGGGTTGTTTTTCCCTGCATACAGGAATTTTTAACTTTTTTAATTGTTTTACTGTTTAATCTTGTTGTTCACCGCCCCAGGCTGCCCTGCGGGCAGGATAGAAATCTTTTATAAAATAAAAATAAAATTTAAAAATAAAGTTAGTCCTGAAACAAAGGGAAGGGGGAGCTTCTGAGAATGTGTATATGTGTGTGTGTGTCTCCATCTGCTCTTTGCTGCCAAACCTGAACCCACAAGGCACCAAGGAAGAGGGCAACCCTGACAGAGGGAGGGGTGGGTCTGGGGACTTCTCTCTGTAGGGGGAGGATTGGGGGAAGTAGAGAATGGGGGGCTTCTCCCCTGCACCCCATGCAGGGGAGGGAGCCCCCAGCAGTGGTGATGCCTGGGCTCCTCCCTTCAGAGAATCTCTCCCTCCCAGTGCAGGGCTGGGGAGGGGATCCCTTCCTGAGAGTCACCCTCACCCCTACCTCCGGGCATGGCTGATTGGAGGAGCCTTCAGCAGCTGGCAGGCAGGATCCAATTCCATGGGGCTGTAGCAGTAGAAACAGTGTGGTGCTGAGCCGGGGGGGAGGGAGGGCAATCCAGCCTGGGCTGCTGACTGCAGTGGAGGAAGAGCGCAGGAGTCAAGGTGCTCTCTCCCGGGGATGGAGATGAATGGAGCAGCAGCAGCAGACACTTGGATGGTTTAAAGGTCTCATGCTGCTGCACACATGCTGTGGGGCCACACCATTTTCCTAGTCTGGCATGCTGGGAAATGTAGTCCCAGTGCCAGACAAGGAAACTGAAAGCAGTTTCCTACATGCTGGTGGAACTACATTTCCCAGCATCAGCATGCCAGGTTAGAAAAAATAGTGGCCAGGGCCAGCCCCAGCATGCACATGGGGACCAAGGAGGTGTGTCTGAACTGCAGGCAGGCAAATAGCCGAGGTAAGGGGGGGGGGAGGCGGCGGCAGAAGTTCCTCCCCCTTCCCTCATGCTGCTGCTATTATCAAAAGGATTCAAAAGGCAGGCTGAGGGACTCACCCCCCAACTGCCCCACTGTGGCTGGGGGAAAATGGGGGACGGCTGTCACACACTGCTGGGAGGAGTGGGGAGGCAGTGGCAGCAGACCCCTGTGGGCCCCTGTAAGGGTTTGGGCCCTTGGCTAGTACCCAACTTTACCCATGTCTGGCGCCAGCCATGATCAAGCTGGCAGAGTAGAGGGGGATTGGACCTGTGACTGGGCCTGCCAGGAGAAAGTGGGGGATTAAGCCCAGAGACAGTGTGAGCAGAGGGAGACAATGATAGAGAAGCAGCCTGGCATGCACCTGCTTGAGCATAGGTGTGCCTGGACCAGAACTAGACGAGGCCGGAGGATTACACCCAAAAGCTCCCCCAAAGAGTTGAGCCGTAGCGAAGACAAAAAGGTGGCTGGAGGAGTGCACCCCAATGAAAGGAGACTATGCATGCAGCCTGTGTAACTGGGTCTTACCAGAGGTGCAGTATTGCAGATGGGGCAAGCAAGAGCAACGCGCTCCAGTGACAAGACAATGGAGAACTCCGCAGGAACAGTTACAGACACCGTGGGAGAAAATGTACCAGGGTGTCTACATGTGTAGCACCCTAAAAACATACTATAACTGTGGGTTAAGGGGGACGTCTTTGGGATACTGCCCCAGTTTAATGACAAGGACTCAGACTCTGGGAGCCCAGAGAGGGGAGTTGCTATGGATCCTGAGGTCACAAATGTAAAAAGCTGTTGGTGTGTACCACCTATGAGGGAATAGGGTGGGAAAAGAGGGCAAGTCCTCAAGAAGGATTGAAGGACAGCCCTGTGGAAAAGAGAGACAATGAAACTGTGAAAACCTGGTTCCCCAGACCAGAAAGCAAATGGAAAAGACGACCCAAGATGAGAGTGCTGGGATTGTGGTAAAAGGGGGCAGATGAGGAGAACATGCCCTAACAAAAGTGTCCAGAAGAAAGAAAAAGGGTGTTGAAACTGTGTGAAACAGGCCAGTTACAGAGAGAGTGTCCTGATAGGATAGACCAGGGACAGAAAGAGGTCCAGAGTGGAGTAGAGCAGGAAAAAGCAGTAGTAGTAGAGCAACACTGGGCAGAGACATGGGCAGGGCATAGGTGATAGAGCTGGCCTGAGGTCAAGAAAAGGGGGAAAGGGCACAGAAACCCAGACAGACTGAATCATAAGGTATAGAGAGGGTCACCCAAAAATTCCAGAGTACCCCAACAAGACTAACCCTGGAGTGGTTAGGATGGGCGTGTGGTTAAATAAGAGGAGAGGTGGGAGCTAGGGAGGGCTCTACCTTGTAGCTGGCTCCCGGAGGAATTGTACCTGGAGAGCAGGTGACTATCTAAGGGGAACTGGTGTAGTGGCAGGGGTGTGGATGAGCTGGCCATTCTACAAGGGCCTGAGGAGGAGTTGGGGGGTGGGGGGCAATTGAGCCAGTAGCCTGGAGGATGCAGGGGTGTGTGCATACTTGGAGGGTGGACGTGGGTGAGAGTTCCATGCAGAAAAGTTGGATTAGTCCCACTAGGGGACATGGGTTGGAGTCCCAGGATATACCCTGTTATGGGAGTTTTGTACGGTAGCCACATCCACTTATTGCAAGACCTATTTCCTCAAAGGTGGGGGAGGGGTGTAATAGGGACAGACTGTCTGGCAGAACCTGTCCCTTTAATGGAGTAACACTGGCCAGAAGGGATCAGGCGCACATAGTAGGCCAGAAGGACTGCGTCATGACAGGTGCTAAAGGGAGGTGCAGGCAAATCCTAAATGGAGGATATCAACTCACCCCTGTACAAAAGGTACCCTGAGGGCCTGAGTAGGACCAGCTGGGCTTGGGTGTGGCCAGGCCAGCCTGAGAGCTCAAAAGGAGCTTGGAGCTCAGTAGGTGAAGAGACACTGGGCATTTTTACACAAACCTGATTTCTCCTCGACTTTAATGTCCAGGTTTGGTGAACTCACATGCAGAGAGTTTAGATGCCCCCCCCCTCCCGGAAGTCAGCTGGGCACCGTTGTAAACAGCAGCACCCGGTGACTTCTGCACATTTCATGACCTGGACTTGCAAGTCTGCTACTGGGGACTTACAAGTTCAGGTCATGAAACATGCATAAGTCACTGTTCACAACGGCACCTGGCTGACTTCCAGGAGGAGAGGAGGGGGTGGAGTCTAAACTCCCCGCATACGAGTTCACTGAACCCGGAATTTGAAGTTCAGGAGAAATCAATTTTAATCAGATTAAAAGTTGTGTTTAATTGTTGTATGTAACACACTCTGAGTGCCATGGCAGGGGGGCGCTAAATAAAAAGATGACGATGATGATTATAGTCAAACTAAGCTAGCTAAATTCAGCGCATTGAATTGATAAAAATGCCCACTTGCAAAATTTCACTCATTTGAAATCTCATGTTCAGTTAAATTGGTGTCAGAGACAGTTAGATTGGAATGGACTCTGATGCAGAACTAGGATACTTCTCCCCCTCAGGCACTTAGCAAGTCTTCAGTGGGTGCTAATCACCCATTTGCCTAGTCACACATTCCACATGGGTGTGAACCACCACTCACCCCCCCTCCAGATCTTGGGCCCTGATGCAGCTGCACCACCTGCCCCTATGATAGCTATATTCTTGACTGGTGCCCAGGCATGAGTCAGATAGCTGGAAAAGCAATCAACAATTTATTGGACAGTCACCAATTCCCCCATTGTAGTCTGCAGACAGGCCCCAATCCAGACAAGTGCAAACTGTGTGACTGCACATGGCCCTATGCATACAGAGGGCCCATAAATAAACTTGGAATGACAAGTATGAGAAGCACTGGTGTAAAATATGGGCCCACATAGCATCAAACACAAGAAGCCCCCACTACATGATTCTGGAAGGGGCCCCCCAACCCATGTATAAATTAGAAAGAGCAACTTAATGGTGAGAAGCCCTGGCTTAATGTATGGAGCTGCAACACAGGGAGCCCTGGACCCTGAAGGAGATGGTGTTTTATCCTACATCAAAAATTAATTACGGTCACATTTCCCTTTTTCTAATGGGCAATCCGGGGAGGCCAGGAACGTAGGACCATGGACCTTGTAGGCTGAAGGGAGACATCTCTGTCACAGAGAACAGGGAAGCCACAGCCCTGCCTGTAGGGCATCTCCCTGTGGTGAAGGGGTGGTACCAAATAAAGGTCACATGTACTAATCAAAGTTAATGCAAGTGACACTGCACTAACCCTTGAGTGGCTGTATGTGCTGTGTCACAATGCAAGTATGGGCAGCTCTTTCACTGCTGGAGGAGCCAGAAGTGGCCTAGAATGCCATTCAGAGAGGGGTGATGGCTGTCTCTTATACACATCTAGATGTGTATAAGAGACAGCACACACACAGCCCACAAACCAACCTCCCCAGTGCTTGTGGCCAGTTCCTGTGACTATTAAAGGTGTGTCCCCTGCCTACAGTACCTCTGAGCAAGGGACCTGTCTGCTGGCATGGGCGGCTGTCTGAGTTCATATGGGCAGGGGATGCGTGGGCGCTTGCTGCCAGGTACTTTTTAAAATTTGCTTTGCATAGTGCACTCCAGATTTTTTGGCAGTGCGCTGTGGGTGGCCATGGGCGGGTGCTGAGTGTCTCATAGCACGTGCATCCCCCTGAACCATCTTCAGACAGGGAGTTGGATAAGTGGTTACTGGGTGGCCATGCAAGGAAGCATCTCATTTAAAAACACCCAGTCCCAATTTTTCTGGATCTGGCACTACCTAAAGATTCCACTCCAGAACCCTTTGCTACTAGCACCTCTCATAATCTCAGCCTGTACTTCCATCTTCTCTCAAGTCCCTCCCTGCTCTGCACATCTCAGACCCAGAGCCCCCCTCCAGTGCCAGCACATTTATTGGCAGAAAATGATCTCATCATTTCCTGGAATACAAAGAGTTTCCTTTCATCATGTTTTGAGTTCCTTTTCAAAATTCTGTGTTTCTTAAATAAACTGGGCCAGATCTCCAGTGACTATAAAAATGCTATAGCTCCACAGAAGCCAATGAGCAATGACACTTTGCAGCACTCAAGAGTTCTGGCCCATTTTACTTAAACAATCTTAGAGTGCTAATCATTTTGAAATAAGGTAGGATAGTTCTTAAATTTTTAAAAGAAAAATTAATGTAGCCATTTACTATAGTTTATCCTGTGCTTGAATGAGCTGTGAAATGCCAATGGTTTTCCCTGATGAAAAGAAAAAGATTAACTGACAAAGACAAAAGAAGAAAATAAACCTAAAATCCTTTGGTCCTTACTGCCTACTTATGGTACAGGAAGACAAATGACTTAATCTGATTCCTTTTACTTTCTTTCCTACAGAAATTGCATTTCTTGTGGTGACTTAGTAATTCCAAAAGGCAGGCACATAGTATGAACAGAGTAGGTAGGAAATAATTCATTGCCTCTTTTATATGGTAGTTGAGGATAGCCTAGAGAACAATCATCTGATTGATATGGAGAGCAAAAGGTGTTTTACGTGATATTTGGGGATGGGACTATTAGTATTTGATAATACTGAAGGATGATTTGAACACAAACTTTCATACTACACACCTACCGTTGTATAATAGGAAGTCAACACATAAAATGTGACCTTTGTAGTGAGAAAGTAACACGAAACCTTTCCAATCATTTGAAGTGAACACGCGGCACAAAACAAGCCAGGAGAGACTCTGTTTAGCTACCAGGAGGTGTCTGATACCAAGTGTGTGAAATGTGACTGCTGAGAAAGTGAGGCACAAGAGGATGAACTGCCACCAGGATGTCTTCACAGCCAGTAAGGTGTAAAGCTTGAAGAGTTTGCACCTGTGACAAAGGCTGCTTTTAGACGAGCGCGCGGTGCGCTCACGCTTGTTTTCAAAAATCCCACGAGATGGGATTAGACGAGACGCTGCCATGAGTCATGCGCACGGGAGGGGGACGCGCATTCTTTTCCGGCCGCAATTTGACCGGGTCAGAGATCGAGGTGGTCAAATCGCGGCCGTAAAAGAATGCGCGTCCCCCTCCCGTGTGCGTGACTCGCAGCAGCGTCTCGTCTAATCCCGTCTTGCGGGATTTTTGAAAACAAGCGTGAGCGCACTGCACGCTCAACTAAAAGCGGCCTAAGCCATGTCTCCCAGCAAGAGCACACTGCACAGACCCAGTTGAATACAAAGATTGCACCATGGAAAAGACACTTCCCAAAACAGAACAGTAGGAACCGAACACTCTTGGAATGGTGAAGAAGCGGTCACAGGTTGAGGAGCAGAATGGACGGAGCATCATTCTCAGCTGCTGGCCTGGTCATTTTAACTGGGAGACATGGGTACATTGGGGAAAGGGACAGGAGACATGGGAAAGTGAATGTGATAGTGGTTTCGAAAGGGACTAAGTTTCACAATTGGACTTTGAAGTAGATGGTTCAAAAGGGGTGAGCATAGCTGTTTCATCCAAATGGGCAACTAACTGAGTCTGTGAACTTGCCATCTGGGAAGTCCCTCTGCTCTGATGAATTACATGCTGTCTCCAATCCTGGGAGCACTGATGTGCTGAGTGAGACATGAAATCCAGGAGGCAAGTCCTGTTGGAGAGCTTCTGCTGTTGCTGTGCTAGATAGAGAAACCACAATGCAAGATGGCAGCACTCCAGGTCAGGCTATGGAGGTAGTGAAGAGATTACAAGAGCTGGTTGCTTGTCCAAAATTCATGTGATAAATTGGCAATGCAGAGACCTCTGCCATTACTTCTAGGGGGGTCAGAGGTTGTATTTTTAAAAATCAAACAATTTGAAAAGCTGCTCCTGGTGACTTCTCAGCCCATTGGAGATCAGTCAAACTATGTTCAGAATCATGGACAGATTTTTTTATAGTCTGTAGCTACTCAGATCACCCTCATTATTAGCAAAATAAACTACAGCAAGAACCAGATTTGACAAGAACATGGCTCTCTGCTAAACGTTGTATACCTCCTCATAGTTTAATAGAGGGAGTGTATTTGCTATGTTGGTTCCAAAAATAGGTAGTCGAGACAAAATAGCGTGATGATATCTTTTATTGGACAAACTCAAGTTACTGGAGGTTCGCAAGCTTTCGGACCTCACAGGGTCCTTCATCAAGCAGGTCTGACTCCTGACCTGCCTGACGAAGGACCTGTGAGGTCCGAAAGCTTGCAAACCTCCAATTTGAGTTGGTCCAATAAAAGATATCACCATGCTATTTTGTCTGTACTACTCATAGTTTAAAAGGCAGACATAAACACTGAATTATCAGCCTACCAAGGAAAAAATTCAGCCAGACCCAATTTTAAAATCTTTCCTATAAAAAGTATTATGGGGGGGAAAAAAAACTGTTTAGGAAATCCAAAGATCCTATTCAAAATAAATAAATTTAACCACATATTAAAATTCACACCAACATGTCACCTTTCGAGACTGCCAGGCTTTTAAGCCCTATTTTAGGATAATTTTAGAACACAATCCTATGTGAGTTACTACCAGGTGCTTCTACTATAAAACTAGGATTAATTACCTGTAACCTTGGTTCTTCGAGATGGGCTCCATCACTATGGGTTCTGCACCTTTGTAGACAAGCCCGGAAGCTTCTCCAAACAGTTGTTTCTTCATGTACCATGACCTCTCTGGTTGTTTTTACACACACATTTCTGCTGCATGTTTGCTGTTACAGCCTGAACTTTCTGTGTGTCTAAATCACACACCCAGATCTTAAACATCCGGATCTTTGAACTTCTGCATAGAATGTCTCCCAGAACTTTTGTGTGTAAAACATTCTCCTGGTAAACTGCTTTGCTCCAGGCAGCTGTGGTCACTTGGTTTCCATGGCAGCTTCTCACATCTACAGCTGCAGCTACTTTAGGCTGCCTCCGGGCATTGTGTTTGTGAACAATGCATCCGGAACTTACTTGTGAGCTTGTACCCAGAAGACTGAAAGACCAGCATTTTAAGGTGTGTGTAAAAATGCCCTCTGTCATTGTTGGCTCATGTTTGAGCTGTTTTATTGTGTAGCTTGTGGGTTCAAATTGTTTGTGGATGTCCAGATGATGTCTTTTCCATTTTGCCTCATAGGTCTTATTGGTTGAAACCTTACAAGTGCTCTTAAGAATGTACACTACCTCACTGGGCAGTCCTGGAAATCATGCAATGTCAAGATTGATATCAGCCAGGCTGTTTGGTGCCGTGATGGCAGGTTGGGGTGGAGCACTCTGCTGTTGTGTTGGGGTAGAAGGTCTGGGATCAGAGGAAGACAACAGTGTTTCATTGTCAAGGATAGCAGTTGCGTGTACCATGGCTGTTTGAGCCAGTCGGGCACCGTTAGGATGCATGTTGCTTGGTCTTAGATGAGTTTCAGGAGCACCTGAGGAATTAGTGGGAAGGGAAGGCATACACCAGTGAATTTCCCCAATGGAGTAGAAATAAGTTATTCAGGGAGCCTTCTCTATTTCCACTCTGCTGCCGAAGAGAGGGCCCTGTGTGTTTTGTGATGTTGCAAGAGGTCTACGTGAGGACGACCCCACATGTTGAATAATTTGTTGGCAACTAAGGTGTTGAGCATCCATTCTTGCTGTAATGTTGGAGCTCTGGTTAGGTTGTCCGCAACTGTGTTGAACTGGCCTGCCGGGTGTGTCACCATAGAATGTATGTCGTGGAGGATTGACCACTTCTAATGTTTTATTGCTTCCCTGCATGGACAGGAGTGGATGCCTCCTTGTTTGTTTATATATCACATAGTTATGGTGTTGTCTGTAGCAATCTATATAGCCTTTTATTTATTTATTTATTTATTAATTAACATTTATACCCTGTTCTTCCACGAAGGCTCAGGGTGGTTTACAAAAGACATAAAATACAATTTAAAAACATTTCAAATACAATACGCCCCCTCCCCCCCAAAAAACCCCATACCAACTGTCCAATAACTTCCCACCAAATCCCTATCCCCACCCACCAAATGCTTTAACAAAAATAAAAGTTTTACACCGCCTCGGAAAGATGGTCAGGCCTGGACTCAGATAGACCTCCAGGGGGTGGGAGTTCCACAACATTTGGGCAGCAAATGAGAACAGCCTCCTGCGCGCTCCCACCAAACAAACAAGGGTAACAGGGGGAATCCACAGGAGGGCTCCCCTGGCCGACTGCAAGTGTCATGGTAGAGCATGATAGGAAAGGCGGTCTTTCAGATACAGGGGTCCCAGGCTGTTTAGGGCTTTAAAGGTCAAAACCAGCACCTTGAATTGTGTCTGGAAAGCTATAAATAGCAGACTCTGGAGCACCAGTATAATGTGCTCCCAGCGACTCATGCCTAAAAGGAGTCAGGTCGCCGCATTCTACATTAACCACAGCTTCCTGAACAGTCATCAAGGGCAGCCCCACATAGAGTGCATTGCAGTAATCCAGCCTTGAGGTGATGAAAGCATGGATGACAGTGGTCAAGTCCAAATCAGAGAGAAAAGGTTGCAGCCTCCTCACCAGATGAAGTTGGTGAAAAGTGCTCCTGGCCACTGCTGCAACCTGACAATCCAGGCGCAGCAAGGGGTCCAGAAGCACTCCAAGGCTGTGAACCTGAGTGGGCAAAGGGGGTCCAACCCCATCAAAAACAGGAGTCCCAATTCCCTCCAGGACACAGGGCCAGTCAACCATCATCACTTCAGTCTTATCAGGATTCAGTCTCAAATCGGCTCATACTCATCCAGTCCCCAACAGGAGCCAGGCAATGGGTAAGCAACAAGACTGCAAGAATTGGGTTGGATGAAAAAGAGAGGTAGAGCTGAGCATCATCAGCATACTGATGGCACTTCACCCCAAACCTCTGAATGACCTCGCCCAGTGGCCTCATATACACATTGAACAAGAGGGGTGACAGAATAGAACCCTGCAGGACTCCACAGGGGAGGCCCTGAGAGGATGATGAGCAATTGCCCATCACCACTTTCTGTGACCTCCCCGACAAGAAGGAGCAGAATAGGGATGTGCGAACACCGGAGTGCTCAGTCTGTTCGGGGTTTACCCCCCTGAAACCGTTTGGGTTTGGGCTCTTCATCCCAAACCTGTTCAGTTTCACTGAACCCTTTTGGGGGGGAACCTGGTTTTCCCACCCGCCTCCAGGATGTGTGGGTGGAAAGGACAACGGGGCTCACCTCCCCACCCACCCCGTCCAACCTGGGGTTTTTTGTTTGTTTTTTTAAACCACCCCAGGGATCAACCTACCTGGTGGTGCCGGGGCTTTGGCCCTGAGTCCAGCAGTGGGTCCAGCTCCGGCAGCACTCTGGAGAGCTTTAGGCCTCTACTAGGCCTTCCGGGTCGCCTGACCCGGAAGGCCTAGTAGAGGCCTGAAGTGTTCTGGAGCACCGTTGGAGCCACTGCCGCTGCCAGACCCGGGGCCAGAGCCCGACCTACCTGGTGGTGCCGGGGCTCCGGGCCTGGAGAGCTTCAGGCCTCTCTAGGCCTTCTGGGTCACCTGACCTGGAAGGCCTAGTAGAGGCCTGAAGCGCTCCGGAGCGCCAACGGAGCTGGACCCACCGCTGCTGCCACCGGTGGACCCGGGGCCAGAGCCCTGGTACCACCAGGTAGGTCGATCCCTGGGGTGGAGTGATTTTTTTTATTTTTACCAGGCTGGGGGGGGGGAGAGGGGGGGGAGCCCCAGCGCCCCTTCCACCCACACAGCCTGGAGGGGGGAGGGAAAACCTGGTTCCCCCCTGTCCCCTGCCCAAATGGGTTCAAAACCTGCACTTTGTTCGGCCGGTTTGGGTGGGGGCCAGTTCGGGTTCGGGGTGTTCGTGAACGGCCCGAACACCCCAAGTTCGGGTCAAACACCAAACCCCCAAACTCTGTTTGCACATCCCTAGAGCAGAACCACTCAAGAGACAGACTGCTAGCTGGCTGAAGAGAGTCAGCGTCTAAAGATGGCTTCTTAAGCAAGGGCCGGAAAATTTAGTTTTAAGGACATCTGACACCCTAGTCTCCCGAGCGAGGTGTTGACAGTCCCAGCTAGCAATGGCCCCAATGCCTCCCAGCTGGCTTTCACCAGATGGGCAAGGATCTGGCTAGTGTTCAATTTCTATATGAGGCTACTGTGGAAGGTCATTTGAAGGTTTGGGGTGAAGTGCCAGTTTCACAACTGGTTGTCCTCAATGCCCCAAGCACCTCCCCCACATCAGTGGGTGAAACTGAATGAAACTGATCCAAATAAACAGGACAGGACTGAGCTTCCATAACCCCAAACTCTGATTCTGCAGATGAAATGGCAGCACCCAAGTTGTGCTGAATATGTTGTGGAAAGGCTCTCATAGCGAGCCTTATCACTCTCAATTCTAGAAGGCTGATGTGAAGGAAGCTTCCCATATGTTCCAAGTTCCACTTACTTGCATACCATTGCAGTGGTTTCCCCCAACCCAGCATGGAGGCATCTGTTGTAATCAAGAATTCTGGAGAAGGTTGGACAAAGTTCATGCCCTGAAGCAAGTGGTCCTCTGATCTCCACCAAAGTAGAGTGTGAAATCCTCTGATCGCCACCAAAAGAGTGTGAAGGATGGAGGGGGGTATTGTCAAAAGACTGCTGAGGTCGTCCCCACAAGGGGTATATTTCCATGCCACCCAGAATTGAAGAGGCCTCATTCGTAGTCTTGTGTGATGAACTAGTATAATTGTGGAGGCCATGCAATCGAGGAGCTGTCAGAAGAAACATATAGTTTGTGTTGGATGACTTTTGAAGAGTAGCGATAGAGGCTTAAACGGTGTGTAGTCTCTACTGGAAGGAAGACTTTCTGTCTGAGTTGAAACTGGCACATATAAAACAACGTGTATGAGTGGGGGTTAATCAGATTTTTGGTAATTTATGACCAATCCTAGTTGTCGTAAGCGGTCAACAGTAAATATTATGTCTTTCCTGAGATGATGACTCCAAGCAGCCAATCATCAAGATAAGGAGAGACTGATATACCTAATTTCCTGAGGTATGCTGCCACTGGTGCAAGACAATTAGTAAATACCCTCAGAGTGGTGGACAGGCTGAAGGGGAAAACTTTGTACTGGTAATGATTACTAATGAATGTGTATCTGAGGTATTTTGGTAAGCAGGATGTATAGGAATGTGAAAATATGCATCCTGCAAGTCCAAAGCAGAGAACCATGTCCCTTTAAAAAGTAAAGGGAGACTCTTGGCCAGCATCACCATTCTGAATTTGAAAGTCCTGATTCACTTATTAAGTGCTCTAAAGTCTAAGATAGGCCTCAAACCACCATCCTTCTTAGGGACCACAAAATATCTAGAATAGAAACCCTTCCGATGGCTCCTTTGGTGAAGAGAGCTAGGATCACTTCTTGTAGTATTGTCTTGTGAGAGGAATCCCTAAAGAGTGATAGGGGAAGGGGTTTGGGTTGGAAATGGTGGAGAGCTGGATACTGTAACCTCTCTGTATGGTCTTGAGACCCAAGTGGCCGTTCATAATGATGTTGTAATGCATAGAGAACTTAGTGAAGAAAGGTGGAAGACTGGGATATGGTTCTGAGCTCTGGTCATTAGAGTTAAAATTTAGACCTCTGCTTCGTGGTGGTGGTGGTGGGTGCTGAACTTGGTGGTTGTCTTGGGCATTGCCTAAGTTGGTACTGCCATCTAGCTTGGGACTGTGGCAGAAAGGAAGGGAAATATTTGCAAGATTGCTGGACATCTCCAGAGTAGTACCTTGCTGACCTATAAGAAGGTGTTGATGTGTCTCTCTTCTTCGTTTCGTATGTTATTTCCGGGGCATAGGCCGTCCTTCTGGTGTTCTTCAGCATGGCAAGAACTTCATTGTGTTAGCAGCAAAGAAGTCAGTCTAGATCTTGGTTCTCGACTGGATGTGAATGATGGTTGTAAGATGGGACTGCACTAAGTATATCCCTCAGACCACAAAGCATCTGTCCATTTTTTATGTTCTCATGGGAGGTGTGGTATACGTTGTCCCTGAGTATCCCACAAGAGGTGTTGGAAGGTAGATATGGTGGAAGCAAATTAGAGGCTCCAAGAGTCATAGTGGCTGAAGAGAATGTTATTCCCCCCAGAATGTCTATCTTCCTTCCATCGTTGTCGAGGGGTAACATCTCTGTGGATTTAAATTGATGGAATTTAAATTTTATTTATTTATTCAAAATTTATATGCCACCCTTTTCAGAGGCTCAGAGTGGTTCACAGGCCATAACATTTTTAAAAAAACAACTCTCCCACAACCACCACAAAACTAATCTAACATCACCTCTCCACCCAACCCCCCCTCATACCCCTACCCCAAAACCCCCACCAAACCTCACACCCATCCCTACCCACCAAATGCCTTTTCAAACATGTCTTACACTGTCTCCAGAAGACACTTAGGTTTGGGCTCAAGAGAACCTCCAGGGGAAGGGAGTTCCATAGCACTGGGGCAGCAACCGAGAACACCTCACTAAGAGCCATCATCATATGGACAAGGCTAATAGATGGTACCCACAGGAAGGCGCTCCTGGCCCATCGCAAGGGCTACAATGGGACATGGAAGGACAGGCGGCCTTTCAGATATGTGGGAACCACACTGTTTAGGGCTTTAAAGGTCAAAACCAGCACCTTGAATTGTGCCCGGAAAGCTGTAGGAAGCCAGTGTAGACTTCGGAGCACTGGTGTAATGTGCTCTGGCACCCTGCCCCCAAAAGGAGGTGGGCTGCTGTATTCTGCACCAGCTGCAGCTTCCTAGCTGTCATCAAGGGCAGCCCCAGTAAAATACATTGCAGTAATCTAGCCTCAAGGTGATAAAAGCATGAATGACAGTGGCCAGATCTGAACAGAAAGAAAAGGCCTCAGCCTCCTTACCAGATGGAGTTGGTGAAAAGCGCTCCTGGCCACTACTGAAACCTGACAATCCAAGTGCAGCAAGAGGTCTAGAAGCACTCCAAGGCTGTGAACCAGATTAATCAGAGGAGGCCGGACTCAGTCAATAAGAGAGGTCCCAATCCCCTCCAAGTTACAAGGTCAGCTAACCATCATCACCTCAGTCTTGTCTGGATTCAGCTGCAATTGACCCATCCTTGTTCAGTCCCTGACAGTAGCCAGGCATTGAGCAGCAGCAGCAGATGAGGCTTGTATCACCAGAGAGTTTGGTGGAGTTTGGAGTATGTCGAGAGGTGCATCGGAGCTGGGGAAGGAGCTGGTGTGAAGGGTAGTGGTTGAGGTGGTTGCTGCATTGGAACGTGAGTAGCCTTAGTTGTAGTTGTGTGTATTACAGTAGTTATGCCAGTAGATGACAGGTATTCTGCTACAGGATAGCCTTTAAACTCTGAGCAATCTGTGTCAGAAGGGTCTGTGCCTCGATGGCTGCAGAGGAATGTCCCATTGACATTATCGGTGCAGGCACAGGAGTTAAGGTGGGTGGCCTGCCTAGTGAGGTGGAGTGTGGAACTTGACAAGATCTCGACCCCCATGTGGCATAAAAATAGTAGTCATACTGGGGTTGGAACGAAGGGTCCCAAGGATATAGCCAGTAATGAAGAAGTCCGGTAACGAAGAAGTAGAAAATATGGGAAGTGTGGCCATTGGTGGTAACCGAAGAAGTAGGCTGGTGAATTGTAGCCTGATAGGTGAGAATACAGACTGAACTGGTGGTAGCTGGATGGGTTGAGTGGGTTTACTGCACCAGGCCAGAGGTGGTGCCGATGGCCGAGTAAAGTGAGGCAATGAAGGGTGAATTTTATTTATTTATTTATTTTTTTAAAAAAAATATCCCGCCTCCTCCTGCCAAAGGCCGTTGAGGTTGGCATACAATATAAAAATATAAAACAACATATACACATAACTTAACAATAGCAATAATAAAACCATCAATTCCCCCCCCCCCAACAACCCTATCCCACCCCTCCCCCCACTCCTCTCTTGCACCCAAACACCTGGCGGAAAAAACAGGTTTTACATTGATGCCTGAAGGAGGGAAGGTCTCGGGCCAAATGAACCTCCACCGGGGAGGGAGTTCCACAATTGAGGTGTGGTGACCGAGAACGTCCTCTCCAATGTGGCCCCCCGCCGAACATGGAGACCTACGGCCGACCACAACAGCCATTCCAGAACCTGGGGAGTGAGGTGGTCCTGCAGGTAGGTGGGGCCCAGGCTGTATAGGGCTTTATATGTCAACACCAACAACTTGAATTGGGCCTGGTAGGCAACAGGCAGCCTGTGCAAAGAATGAAGCGCCGGTCTTGTGTGCTCTCAGTGGCCCATACCCAGACAGGCAACCGCATTCTGCACCATCTGCAGTCTCTGGACTGTTACCTTAGGAAGTCCCATGTAGAGTGCATTACAGTAATCAAGCCTCGAGGTGATGAAGGCATGGACGATGGTGGCAAGGTCGCAGTCTGAGGCATAAGGCTGTAACCATCACACCAGATCAAATTTGGTAAATGCACTCCTTGCCACATCTGCCATCTGAGCATCCAGGCGGAGTTGCAAATTGAGGAGCACCCCCAGACTGTGAACTTGAGAAACCAAGATGGGACGTACCCCATCAATGATGGGGGCCTCAACTCCCTTGGCCCTTCCCACCAGGATCACCTCCATCTTGTTGGGATTCAACTTCAGGCAGCTCGCTCGCATCCAGTCCCCCACAGCTGTCAGACACTGGGCGCTTATAGACGAGACAAAAAAGACGGCTGATCCTTTGATCAGCCGCCTTTCTTTACGCTCGTCTAAACTTCAGGGCCGGATTCTACCCCGCATCTGACCGGGTCGGCAATCCTGGCCCCTCAGACGCGGATCTCCGAAGTGCCGGCTTTACGCCACACTTCCGGGATCCCTGGCCGAGTGCGCATGCACGGAAGGGCGTGCATGCGCACAACGACTGTACGCCGTGTCTGAACATCAGACATGGCATACAGGGAAGATGGGGGAGAGATGCCGGTGCTGAACGATCCCGCTTCTGAGCGGGATCGTCTAACAGCGCCCATTGTGTAAGCAATGAGACTGCGGGGCCTGAGTCCGCTGAAAACGAGAGGTAGAGCTGAGTGTCATCAGTATATTGATGACAACACATGCCAAATCCTTTCACGATCTCACCCAAAGGCTGCAAATACATATTGAACAGGAGGGGGGACAGAATGGAACCCTGTGGGACTCCACCTGTGAGGTCCCAGAGAGCAGATGTACAGTCACCCAAGACCACATGGTGAGTTCTACCGGCCAGGAATGAGCAGAGCCATTCTAGAACAATCCCACCCACCCTGGCATGATCCCGCAGACAAGTCACCAACAAACTCATGGTCAATGGTATCAAAAGCAGCTGACAAATCTAACAAGACCAAAAGGGTCGACTGCCCCCGGTCTAAAGCATGGCGCAGGTCATTGACCAGGGCCACAAGCGCAGTCTCAGTGCCATATCCCGGACGAAAGCCAGACTGCGAGGAATCCAGGAAACCGACCTGGTCAAGATGGTTCTGGAGTTGCTGGGCCACCACCCACTCAATAACCTTCTCTAAAAAGTGAAGGTTAGAGACAGGCCAGTAGCTGGCAAGGGCGTCAGTGTCAAGTGATGTTTTTTTCAGCAAGGATTGCACCACAGCCTCCTTAAGAAACTCTGGGACCCTGCCCTCCTCAAGGGAGATGTTGACCACCTGTGCCAGCACCGACCCCAACATCTCCCTTGTGACCTTAACCAGTCAGGATGGGCAAGGTTCTAATTCACATGTTGTGGCCCTGACAGCCCCCAGGACATCCCCTGCATTAGCAGGGGTCACCAACTGAAATTGTTCCCATAAAGCAGGACAAGCTGGGTCATTCATAGTCTCTAGCTCCCCAACTGTATTAACTGTGGTGGCGAAGTCATGGTGAATGCAAGCGATTTTGTCCACGAAAAAAACAATAAACCTATCACAGCGGGCCCAGGAAACCTCCACTCCCAGGTGGAGGGAGGCTGGACTGACCAACCCCTTCACAACCCGGAAGACCTCCGCTGGGTAAGATTTTGCAGCTGCTATGATGGCAGCAAAGAACTTCTTTGCTGCCTGCACAGCCACTGCATAGGCTTCCAAACTGGCTCTATGCTGCAATCTGTCATCTTCAGCATGAGTACAACGCCACTGTTGCTCTAACCACCTCCCCATACGTTTTAACTGCCGCAGGTCCTCCGTGAACCATGAGGATCTGCAGCTCTGATGCTTGGGAAGCAGACACCTGGGAGCTGCCCGGTTATCAATGGCTTCCAATAGCCAGATGTTCTAAAACACAATGTCATAGAGTGGGTGGGTATCGAGATCAGAGGGTATTTACCCCAAAGCATTCTGGAGCTGCTCCGGTTCCATACGTTTCTGAGAATGAACCAATTTAACTGGTTCCACACCTTTCCAGGGGCAGACATGCAACAGGAGCTGGGACTGAAGGAGATAATGATCTGACCATGACAAGGGCACTTTCAACACATTCCCCACTAGCAGACCCCTCACCTCCAGGCTGGTGCAGAAAACCAAATCCAGAGTGTGACCATCATCATGTGTCGGGCCATCTATTAATTGGATTCATTGGTGTCTAGAAATGAAGACTGAGGAGAGAACCAGGTGGATTCTTCTAAGAGCCCTTAGGAGTCTCAGATGGAGTAGCTGGGATAGAGATCGGTGTATGCGGGGATCCAGGAGACGATCAATATCCAGTGGTGGAGATGGAGAGCTGATAAGATCTGGCTTCTTTTAAGGTAATTTGGTAGGATGGTCCTCAGATTTATTTCGTTTCTTTTTCCTTGGGATGTTTGATTTTCTAAGGGTATATTTCGATTTTTGGTCTCTCTTACGAGTGAGAGATGACTAACTTGGTTTTTTTGCATTTGACAGGTGACGTATGCAGGGCCGTGAAATAAATGATGTTACTGTTCTGAAGGTGTCTCTTTATAGAATATTGAAGAAGTTGTGTGGGTTTGATTTTTTAAAAAAACCTGCTTGTAATATAAGCGAAGGAGAAAATTACTTCAACTCCTGAGGCTGTGGCGGTTGGAAGGAACTGATGTAGCGCGCAACTGGAAGTCCACAAAAAACACGAGCCATTGATGGAGGGGCCATCGCACATGAAGGAAAAACTGCTTGGAGAAGCTTCTGGGCTGATCTGTGCAGGTGCAGAACTCATAGGTGTGAGTGATGGAGCCCCACTCAAAGAACCTTAGTTTGTCAGGCACTATGCCATTGGGGGGAAATCCAGAAAGCAAAACCTGATTAGATTATTTAAACACATTATACTGTAATTAGTTTAATTTTATAGTTATAGAATTATATAAGAAATACATTTGTATAGTTAGCTTGTTTATGACTAGTGTGTATACAAATAACACCCCCAAACCACATACCAATATATAAATTTATAAAGAACATACAGCTGAGAATTTCTTTGACTCTATCACAACTGTAGGCTTAAATGGGAATTAAGTTTGTATTTATTTTGCCTAACTACTGTCCAATAAATGCAGAAGCTATATGAAGCCCTATGATTACGGTATAATAAGTTATGTTTTAATTTGGATCAGATCCATAAAATCTCTGGTTTTCTACTGCCTTATTCATGCTGTTCAGATTCCTTTGTTTGGAAGAAGAATCTCTCTCAGTAGCCGGATAATACAAGCACTTTCCTTTAATTTTCTTCTTTGTCTATGTGTCTCTTATATTAAAAAGCTAGACTGAATTTAAACCATTAGGGATTTTTCTGCAATTTAAGTTCCAATTCCCTACAGAATTAATTCTGAATCCTTTGCCATTAAGAAACAAGAAAGAGATTAGCATTCAAAATTTGGGTACTTTTAAAAAAATGTTTGAATAATGTTGCACACTTTTCTTTTGGCTGTGCCCACATAGACAGTGAACAAAATACTGGTTCCAAGATATTGACAGACTGGGTTAGTTAAGATGCACTTATGCCTATTTGAAGCAAGGCAAGAGGGACATATTAAATCCACCATTTATAGATGGATTTGCCATTTTAGGCTAGTTTCTTCCTTACTCAAAGCATTTGTTATAATTGACATTGTACATGAATTAAGGCTTGATGCAGAGAAAAGCTGAGCACCCCAGATGTCCATAGACTTCGTATCAGGACCTTTGCCCAATTGATATATTTAGGATGGAGATCACAGAAAATCTAGTGCTCCAGCAGATTCTGTAAAAGATTTGCAAGTAAAAAGTGCTACAAAGTTCATTTTGTCAGCTCAATTATTTACGAGTAGAAAATGATTAATAGCACAGTCTTGAGATTCTCAAAGAAGGTGTTATATCAGAAATATCCACAGCATACAATGAAGGACCAATGCGCAATATCTTATGAATGAGACTTTGTGGAAAGCTGTAATATTTCTAATAAGAAATGTTAAGCAGTGCAAAGCATGCATTACCTAGTTGAAGCACACGCAGCAGCTCTCTATTCATGGGCTTCATTCGCATTAATTCACTGCTAATAGCCTTTTGTTGTCTTCTTCATAGTAATGGTTTCTAAAACCAAAAAGGCTGTAATGTGCAGGATAGGTATTTATCAGTGAAATAAATAAAATATATAACTAGGCAAAGTCAAATATTACTACCATGCAGTATTAGCCGTTCCAAACTAAAATATTTTTAAACCTTTATTCTTAATTTTAAAAATAATAAGTAATAAACAGATTAAAGTAAAAACACATGTAATTTGATTTAATATTAATAATCATAATATAGCCAGTAATCTGATTTGTTTTGTTATGGATACACTATAATAATAGGCCTAATCTGATTTGTTTTGTTATGGATACACTGTAATAAGAATAGGCCTAATCTGATTTGTTTTGTTATGGATACACTGTAATAAGAATAGGCCTAACCAACCAGCAATTCAAGCTACAGCAAACCAATATGAGTAAAATCAGAGGACTCCATTTACTTATTAGCTGCATTTATTTAAGCTGACCAGCCAGAAGCGCTGAAATGTGAAATTAATTTTCTGCTGATGGGTTACAAACACAGATTGAATTAAACATATTAACCTCTTGTAGAGAATGCAACTCTGAGACGTGTTAGGGAAACACTTTTTGTGACCAAACTGTGAGCCATAATATCATTATAGTTTGGATTTACATTTGAAAATTCACAGAAGTGAATGATTAACTTCAATAACCTATTTTAATGGATATGGTAGCTTTGAAGTGTGTTCTTTATGAATATAATACATACATAATAGTAGATTTAATATTTTATTTCAACGCCACTGTATGTTATGCAGAATAAATTATGTAATGTTACATCCACTGTGACGTAAACTCAAATGTGAACTAGTTTGCATAGGTTAGTCTGGGCAGCGTGATGTTGCTCTAGTCCAGCAATGCTTAAAGATTCACAGTGTAGAGGAAAAAACAGGAATTAAAGCGTCTCTACTAAAATATATTTTAATAGCTGGTGTTAACCTTTGCATAACAAAAGTCAAATTATGTTGATACATCATATGATCCAGTAATTATCCCCATCTTTTTTAAAAAATGAGTGTTTCCTTCACAACTGCATATTTCCAAGTACAGTTTGCAAAATAACTAGACCTCTACACATTTGTAAGCAAATGTAAGCCAAACTGTGTAGAAGTTCATTTTTGCTTTTCATAATACATTGCAAAAACCAAGAACTGAGGTTACCCATCATGCTAATCAACATTAATACAATCAGTGTTGTTTTCTGATGTTTGAACAACTTGTAATATGTAATATTTAAGTACACAGGATTGTAGTGCTACAGCATATAATTTATTTTCTCCCTAAAATAAAATAAAAAATAAATGTTTCAACAGCAACTAGATTACAACTTAAGTACAATATGAAAACTCTCTATATATCAGACACAAAAAGCATATGAAATTCCTTTGACTATACTGGAGTAATGCAGGCAATGCAGAGGTGATGGGGTTTCCAGGTGGGGTTCTTATGGTAGAAGGACTGGAGAATGATTGCTAAGCATCCTAGCACAAAGAGCTGGTATGATGGCGTAGTCTAGAGAGCTACTGGTAGATAGCATCTTTAGCTGTGTATGCTACTTCAGTATTACTATTCGCTGACCAAAGCTTATGCCATATTTCCTATAGAATGTTATGTAAAAACAGCTCAGAGCTAACAGAGCTTTTGTACTTTATCTTATGTTCTGCTAAACAAGCCTGTGTTGCCAATTCTTTCATAATGAAAGGTGAAGCATTCAATGAAAAGCTCAAATTAACACATGCCCACAAGCCTGGAGTCACTCTTTGGAAGGGGCACATTTATTAGGATGCATACTCTGCAGGTGGGAATTCATTGGGGAATCCCAACCTCATTTAAATGATTTATGGTGAAGATTTCAGTGTGGGAATGAGAACAGCTTTTCCTCAGTGCTAGAATATGAATGTTCTGCAACAGAACATCACAAATGTAGTATCTAACAGTAGCTTGGTTTAGAAAAAAAGTTTATATGGGTAAGTTGGGGTAATGAATAACAAGGCACCCATCTTTGTATGTATATTATATATATACATATTAATATAGATATATTACCTTTCTATTCTTGCTCTTTAAGGACAATAACTTAACAAATGTTAAGCAAAGAACAATATTGTTGCTTTACATACTCCCCTAAGGATTGGAGGGAACTCCAAGCTGAACTATTGAACTTCTGAGCCAGTTGCCTCCTTGGGCATTTTTGGACATGCATGAAGTTTGTGGGTTGCAGCAATCTCCCGCAATCACAAGGACCCCATAGCATACGTGTGAAAGCTGTTTCGACTCCCCCACCCCAATTGTTCATGAAAAAGTCACATGGTACCCGTAAAGTCGCATTTTCACCATCCTCGCTGCTGAGTCCCAGAGAGAAACAGCGATATTGGACGGACCCTAAAAGTGGTTTACAGAGCAGAGCACAACTCCAGCTGCCTATGCTTTCAAAATGGTGATCCAAGCAAATGTGTTCTCACGTGAGTTGCATTTAGATGTTAATTTGCATCTTTAGCACGAGAGTTTGGGAATGTGCATTCTGAAACCCTCGATGTTGGGGGTTCCAAAAACTAGATTAAGAGGCCAAAGTTTCCACATAACACACGGAAGAGTCCTTCACACATGAGTAGGTGTGAGTTTCAATGGCGGTTTTAATTGCCTGCTCACGGGAGTTTTGTCTAATCTAACAACACCCTTTAAAAAAGCATTCTTCTTCCCATTGAGATGCTGTCTAGGTGAGCAATGCATAGAAGGAAGGTGAGAGAGTAAGGGTAAACTTAACTAGAAGAATTTGGGATTTTGTTTCCCTGCTTTTCAGACATAGCTGTATTTGACGTTCACCCATCTTTTACACTCTATCACATTATAACAGGCTGTCTCACAGACCCCACAGAAGAATTGTGCTTGCAAATTTTTTTTTTCCAATGGAATTTCTATAGAACACAACAAGCTATAGAACCCTTAACGCATTTTGACACCAGGCCCAAATAGTTGTGTGTTCAGGTTACAATGCAAATGACAGAGCACTACAATGAGATTCCTTTTGCCACATGTTAAAACAAAAAGAAACCATTCCAAATTAACACAAATTAGTAAAAGCATGCACAACCAAAAAACTGATTATGCAAATGAATATTTTTAAACAGAACTTCATAAATATGCTGATATACCATTCTCAAGAGAAATATGATTCATATACTGTTTTGTATTCTTGACCTTTTATTATTTGTAAATGGCTTTGTATGCTTTGACAGGACTGAAAATCTTTAGATCCATGATAGTGGATTGTGTTCTATGTTCCAGTGTAACAGAGTCCTTTAACTTCATAAAATGATTTTTTCCTGATTTAGATTTCTACCATGTGTGTAGAATTCATTCAGTAGCAGATTTCCATCTTTCAGGCTGGATTTGCAAATACTGTTAATGTGCTTACAGACATAAAAAATGGCAACATATTTAATACTTCCAAGTTCCTATGCTGTTTTTTTACATCTGGTTAGAAAACTGACAACTTATTTTTGCTATTGTCAGTATGACATACAGTAGTACTGCCAGCAAAGAGCTGTGCCTCAGGCATCATCAGAAAAAGAACCCAGCTAACAATCACAAATTGTGGTTCCTTCTTCCTATCTTAATTGGTGGTGGTGGTGATACAAAAAAGACTGATTTTTTTTTGATAGCTTTTAATGTAATCCTGGTGCTTTTAAACGCGAGAGACAGAAGACACTGATGGAGAATAAGGGCCCTTGCTTCAACTGCTGTGGTATATGCAGACTCCCAGCAGGGTTTCAAAAGCAGAGTGTGGTTGCTATAGGAGATGTCACTTCTTATGTATTTATATGTTGATTTAGTTAGCTGCCCTGAACTGCCTGTGGCAGGATGGGGGCGGGGTATTAAATTTTAGACATACATTAATTCGACAGTGTCACATTTCTTGCCCCAAACTTCTCTGTAGTTGTTCCTGAATAGGTTGGCAGGGCCAGCCTAACCACAGGGTGACCACCTTGGGCCCTGCTCTTTCTGGGCACCTCACAGTGCCCCCTGCTTTCACCAGGAAAGGTTGTCCCACTCCTTCCCAGGGCCCCAAAGATGACCAGAGAGAGTGCCCCCAAAGGGGCAGGGCCACAGGTGACACCAGGGGACCTGCATTTTATCTTTACCCTGGGCCCCTCAAATTCTAAGGATGGCCCTGCAGGTTAGTCATAGAAACTATTTGTCTGGTGAGAAAAGCATTAATGCTGTTCACTGTTCAGCATATATACAATCAAAATATTATAGGGTAGGAAGGGACCTCAAGGATCTTGTAGTCCAGCTTCCTGCTCCAAGGCACAATGCATATACCTACAGCATCAGAGACAGACACTTGTCCAGCTGGTCTCTGAAAGCGTGCAATAAAAGAGAATCCACAGCTTTCCTAGGCAGTCTGTTCCCTTGCCTAACTGGCCTTACGCTTATGAAGTTTTCTTAATATTTAACTATGAAATCTGCCTTGCTGCAGTTTAAGCCCATTGCCTTTCCCCCCTGTTTTCTAACTGTTCCCTAGCTTTTTTGTGGCCAAGTTAGAGATTTGATAGTATATAGAGCACTGTTTACTTTTCAACACAATCACAGAAAGCTACTGTTCTCTTCTCTGGCTTGGGACTTTTCGTATTAACAATACAGCATATACTTGCTTCCTTTAAAACTGTACATCAAATGAAGCTGGCAGGTGACTTGCATTTTCAGGGTTCTTTTGACATAATTAAAGCTTGCCACCTCCATGAAAGAATCAAAGCCTGTTGGCTTTTGAAGTCACAAGTATGCAATTTACTATAAGAACAGTCTCAATTAACTACTATTTTTGAAAGACAAGGCCAGTACATCTGCAAAGCTGGGAATGGCCACTGTATGGCTAGTATTTTTAACTCATGCCAAGTATAGCAAGCTGCACCTTCAGAAAAACATTTTGTTACTAATACACACACACATATATGTGCCAGTTTATCCATGAGGCTTGTGTTGGTCTTGATCTTTGTCTGGCTAAAGCCCCAAACCTAAAAAGGAGACCAATGCTGGTGTTTTTTGCCTATTGAAATCATCGTTGAAGTCAATGAGGCGCCACACAGATCCAAGGGCCTCCCTGCACAGTTCTCTTTAGTAACATGTTATCACATGGAATGCCCAAATGACTTAAATCATGCCTGGATCCTTCAGTCCAACCCACTGTCCAACAGGCTATAGAAAAAAAAATAACAATAATCTATCATAAATGTAATATTTATACAACATCCTACAAACACTGAGCCGTTTCAAATCTGCGGAGAATGGACTCTGTCTTTTTAATCTTCCACTGGATACACTTTAAAGTACAGGAGAAGCAACAGAATGTCTAAATTGTGTTTTCTGCATAAACGGGGAAATTAGTATTTCCATTCCCTGGAGTCTAAGGAATTTGTGCAAGAAGGAAAGATTCTATGGAATTCAGAAAGAAATCACAAGTGCTAAAATATACTTTACAGCTTGACATGTTAATTTCTTTTCTGATTGTGTATGTACCATTCTTAATGTTTATTTATTTATTTTATTTACCATGGTGAAAGCTAGTGTCACAATAAATTTCAATTTCAATTCCTATAATATTCATCAGGTTTCTACTCTTCAGTTGATTTGTTTAAAAATAAAAATTGACACTATACCACTGAGTATTTACCCCCCATTAAGTACGACACATTTTGTGCAAGTGGATGAATTCAAAATAGAGTTAAATTTTGGGAAGGAACCCAAGCAATAAGCCATTAAACCAACAAGAAGAGACGTAGCTGGGTATGCTCCATGACATGACTAAATGTTGCATGGGTCAATAACAAGCTATTTATGGTGGGATTTAAAAAATAAGGGAATTTTTATTTGTCCAGGTCTTTCAAGATGAAAATCTCAATATTCTCAATGTTATTAAGGGGGAAATAGGGGTGGTGGTAATTAAGACCACATCCTGAAAGTATATAAATGCTTGCTAATAATAATAATAATAATAATAATAATAGATACAAGCTTGTATGACATTTCAGGATCATGGCCTAAGTTCTTTATGCCTGTGGGAAATTTTCTATGGCAAGGACACTGATATGCCATGAATAAGCACAACTGCAAATGCTGGACCAACAGCAGATGCAAACTTGATCATGAATGTGAAAAATCATATGAGAATATGAAAAATCCAGGAATGAGTGTAGTAGAGTGGACAGGTGTAAGCTGCAGAACTTTCCCTGTCAAAGGAGACTTTCCTGGTTCTGTAAAGGCTGCTGGACACTAGGGTGTTTGCCAGCAAGTCATCTGCACTCACTTAAAATTGATGAATTATCCAGTCATTTTCCCTGGGACCTTAAATGCTCCAAAGTTAAACAGTGTCAAAATTATCAGAATGGGGTTATTAAACTGAGAGTATCCACCTTTTGCCATTTCAAAGTGATACAAGGTAAGGATCTATTTTATTTTATGGTAAGGTTTTCAGGAGAAGCGCAGCCTGTTCTAAAGACAGGAAAAAGATTAGTATTTTGTAGCTAATTGATGGAAATCTTTCCATGATTAGTAGCACCAGGTTTCCGCCCATATTTTGTTCTGAGAGAGAGATATAAACAGTGCTGATTACAAGCTCAGAGTCTTGGGGTTTTCATTTACTTGCTAAAGGGACCTATGTGTTGGATTCTGGGTGTGAGCACAGATTGCCATATCAGTGAAAAAGTAATTAGTAATTGGTCTTAAAGTTTCTTCTGATTATTTTTTTTTAAAGGTTAAGTTTTGAGTAAATCAAGATAGAGCTCAAAGGACTAGGGGGCAAAAATTAGTTAACAAATTCAATGTAATTTGCTGGAAGCATTCCAGTTTTCCCAGTTCTTTGAACAGTTCCATACATCCAGCCATCATCAATTGGTTGCACATTGATGATGTAGTCACCATCCCTGAAGGAAACTTCATCTTCATCTTGAGCACTGTAGTCATACATAGCTCTGTATGTTCTCTGTTAAAGGAAAAGACACAAGCCCATTAAGTCTCTCTCTCCCATATACATAGGCTTTTGTCACATCAACTGTGCAGTTTGTTGATATTTATCCACAGGAAAGTTTCTGCCAGGCAAAGTAAGTAAAATCTCCAGTTACCACATGAACACTTTTACTCCCAGTAAAGTACTATGAGTCAGCTACGAACTCTTACCCAGGAATTAACCCCTGCACCTAACCACGGATTAGGGTTTTCATTTAACCAACCTCCCTCTTAAGGGTAAAAATAAACTAATGATAGCCCACAGGAATCCCATCTTCAGTCCCAGCAACCCCCACTCAGGGGGATTCCTAAGCCAAGACACAGGCAGGCACCATGCTCGGCCCACCCCCATCCCTTCGTGCCTCTCAGCCATAGGGAATTCTGGGTCCAGGAAGGTCCCCACGCTGTTTGCTTCCTGGATTTTTCTTGCTTTCAAGAAAAGAGTCATATCATAAAAAATGTAAGACTGTTCAGCTGTGTACATGGAAAACAAGCACCAGGAGGGAATCAACCATTTACCTTGCATTTTGAGCCACAGTTGTGTGATTCCTTTAAGTCAACTTGACTGCATCACAGTGGGGCAAAGTTGTGAAGGAAAGCTGGGAACTGCAAACTTTTAAACGTTTATTAGGGTCCTAAATGCTGCTGAGAAACCCAAATTTATGGCCGTAACACCTAATTAGGTGTTAAATGGCTGTCAGGAGAAATCTCCATAATAATCCAGTTAGCATTTAGTGCCTAATTATCATTTCACAGTGTGGCCTGAGCCATGTAATTGGGAATTACAATGCTCTAAAGGCTCAGATAAGGGGAATTGTAAAATGTAGTTAAGTGAATTATTCCTCTATCAAGAGTAAGTTTAACAGGTACTGAGAATATGAAACAGCATAGGGAAATGTAATAAGGGATACTGCATGTGAGATAGTCATTCACTTGATTTCTTTTTCTAGATCTCATCAAATACTTAAGTCTGCACACCCAATGATTAACAATAAGAATTTGAGGGGTATAATGGGTTGCAGTATAGTTGTCAAATTCTCAGTCCCCTGGACAGATGTGGGTTGGCAGATGCATTCATCTAGCCCACACATCAATTTAAGATTGGACTCCATTTTGGCATGCTGTCAACAGCAGCAGCTGAAATAATACTTTGCATATAGAACAGCTATCAAGTAAAATTGACCAAGATCATGAATGACTTTGATTCGTATCCAAATGGAGCCTGGTGGAGCTGGCTGAGCTGAAGCCTTGTAGGAATTTTTCCAAATAATTTCTCCACCACTGCTTACCAGATTCTTCTGCAGCACTACTACTAGCAACACTGGGAACTCCAATGGCAGCAGCCAGGGCTGGATTAAAAACTCTTGGAGTGGGGCCCTGGCCTACATAGCATGAGGCCCAAAGATGATTGGCCCCAGCTACTAGCCACAATAGAAAATTGCCAGTATTAACAATGTAACTAAATACATCCTGAGATCTCAGTAACAATTCTCAATTCTTGTGAGATTTTTGCGAGAAACAAATTGATTTTTGTTTCATCCCTAGGAAAAATCTAGTATGATGTCATCGGAATCTATTGTACCAGTTTGGATTTCATGTCAGATCTCTGTTGATTGCTCTGATGGTGGTCCTCCTAGTAGTGCAGCATGATCTTGCCCATGTGCACCATACACAAAACCTTTTGGGGCATACAAATTGAATATTCTTTCAATTGAAGTGGATAATGTTACGTATATTTGCAAAGGAGTTGCAAATGTGACAGAAGTTTGGTTCTAAGTACTTTTGCAGTTGTTGCTGGTTTTACATTCATCCTCATAACCTGTGAAAAGAATGATTTAGGGTAGAGACTTTTCATATGCCATTCAAAATGGCTTCTGTAGCCCTTACATGCCTCTTGCCTTTTCTTCTGATTATAATTAAGTCGCACCTGTTGGCTTCAATTAGGGCTAAGATGAGAGCAAGTATTCCCATTCCAAAGGGAAATACCGACTTTTCAGAGTGCTTGTGAGTGTCCATTGGTACTTCATCAGTTTTCATGGACTTTTAGTCACTTTTTGAGTTTTGGAGTTTTACTTTTTGAGTTTTATGGCAATTTCCAGCATATTTAGTCAGCATGTTTTTGTCTCCACAGACCCCAGGGGTTTATGCTGGGCTTGGGACTGGCCTATGGCAGCCCCGTTCCACTAGAAAAAAGTACAGAAAATGGTGAAAACAGCGGGAAAGTCAGTAACTTTCCATATTGCATGAATCTCGGCAAATCCCTACTTCCAATGGAAGCTGCACTCACCGAGATTTTTCGTTTAAGGTCTAGCTTCAATTAGGTAGGCCGAATGTATTCACAGCTACTTGACTTACCTAGTTCATGGAAAACGTCACCAGTAAAGTGTGCTACACATGTGGAGAAGTCACATTACCCATATAGCTCTGCACACAGCCCTCTACTTTTGCACCCAGCTGGAACCTCTTTAAAAGGACAGTCCCAATTACTACTGCTACTACTAATCTTTTTTATAGTACTTCTAGCTGTACGCAGCGCTTCTATAGTCACAGATTTTTCAGAGAGAGGTCCCTTCTCAGTGGGCTTACAATCTAAGTTGGACAAGGGAAACACACAGGGAAAGACAGACATGCTTATTCCCATTTTACAGATGGGGAACTGAAGCTGAGAGGTTGTGACTTGTTCAAGGCCGCAGAGTGAGTTCATTGGCTAGGGTGAGAGTCAATCCCTGGTCTCCCAGGTCCACGTCCAGCACCTTATCCACTATTATGCACACAGCAGTTACTTGCAATTATTATTTTGCTTATCATATTTTAATGTACATTAAGAAAGAAAATACTTATGGTTTTGAAGGTCAAGCTTGGGCAAGCATTTTACCCCCGTAATCCCCTATTATAAGGCCTTATAATAGCCCCCCAATTCTGCCCTTCTCCCCCCTTAACAGCACTGCTAACACCTCCAGCGCTAGCGGTTTAGGGAGAGTAAAGTTACCTTGGCCAGCTGCTCCTTCTGCTTTCCCTCTGGCTGTGGCACCCGGTACAGTTTCCAACTTGTACTGCATCCCCTTTGCCCCCCACTCAGGCTCAAAGTGGCTCACTGGGGAGTCCTGCTAGGGGAAGAAGGCTGGTCAGGCCTCTGAGCACCCTGGAAGACTGGGCTGGCATTGCCTCCCTCTCTGGAAATGATGCCGCAGGTCTTTCAGCAGCTAGCTTGGCATGCTGCCAGCTCTGACTGAGCTCGGTGTACAGAATGACAACAGTGGTGGCAGGTTCTAAATGGGGGGGGGGGCTGGGCCCAGGCTCTCAGGGCCTATTCATTAATGTGCCAGCACCATCATATCAGTTTTAGTTGCTCTAAAGTAGTCCGCGATGACAGGGTGGTAAAAGTACTAATGGATGGTCTACAAAAGTATTCCCATCATTACTAGCCCCAATAGAGTTAGCAAATGCTGCTACCATGCTTTCAGAGTTCCCTAAAATAACCTGAATAGAAAAGTGATGTGACAAGTGGTGAACTAGAGAAACTGTGACATCACAAGAGTACTGTTGAGAAACTGAAAGGTAGAGGGACTTTCAGTCACTTTTAAATACTACATTTGGTTAATGTCCAACTTCAGTGACTACGCCACCGCTGCTGCTGCCAACCCACCTGCTGCTGTCGCCACTGCCAGACCTGTGTTGGGGGTCTTGCCCCCCCCCCGGACTTGTGCTGCCGTTGCTGCCGGCCCTAGGTACCATCTTCCCCCTCCCCCTGCTGAAGGAGGGGGCGGGGCTAGGGTGCACAATCGGCTTCCAGTCCGTTGAGGCCAAAAGCGTCTGGCTGGCCACTGCAAGTCAGCTGACACCACCGCCACCAACTCACCTGCTGCTGTCATCACTGCCGGAGTTGTGTCGGGGGTCTTGCCCACCCAGGGCTTGTGCTGTTGTCGCTGCTGGCCCCAGGTACCATCTGTCCCCTCCCCCTGTTGGAGGAGGGGGGGGCTGGAGTGCACAATTGGCTTCCAGCCCAGTGAGGCCAAAAGCATCTGGCAAGCAGGCTGTGCTGCAGGCATGCACCACAAGCAGCACCTAAGGGTTGCGCCAAAGGGCCCTTAGGCGTGGCCCTTAGCGGGACCAGGAGGGCCGAGGCGTTACTGATAAGTGGCAGGGGGTACAGGAAATTAGGGCAAGGGGGCAGTGGTGGGGGATGGCTTGTCTGTTTTATGGGGAAGAGAGACGAAGGGATTGGGTTGGGGGGAGGGGCGGTTCCCCTTGGTGTGATGGAGGGGGTCAGCCCCTTGGGGATGGGAGGTTACCATCCTGGGGTAGAGGATGGTAGAGGGGATGTGGGAGTGGGGACTGGGTTGGGGGGAGGTGCGGTTCCCCTTGGTGTGAGGGAGGAGCGCAGCCCCTGGGGGAGGAGGAACTGCCCTCCGATGCAAGAGCAGGGTAGGGGGTGTAGTAGTGGGTGGGGCTCTCCCTTGGGAGGCTGGCAGGACAGCCTCTGGGGGGGGTTGGGGGGAGGGGTCCACAGCTATAGGTGTCACCTTGGGGTGGGGGAATCATGGTCCCTCTGGGAGGCAAATTAGAGAGGTGAGGCGGGACAGATGTTATATTCCTGTCCCACATACTAGCCCCCAGGCAGGTGGCGAGGTGATTAGGGATCAGAGGGCCCAGCCTTGGGATGCTGCTGATGAATGTGAGGTCAGTAGCCAATAAATCAACTGCAGTCCGGGAGAGGATCCTGGACCAGGCAGCCGACCTCGTATGTATCACAGAGACCTGGATGGACAATGAGTCGGGGACTATACTGGCTGACCTTGTTCTGGCTGGGTACTTCGTACAGCATCAGCAGTGGCTGGGGGTCAGGGTGGGGCAGTGTAGCCATTGTTTTTAAGGATACACTGTCCTGTGAGGAGATTTCCTCTGCAAACTATCATGGGGATAGAGGGCCTGCATGTGGTGTTGGATTTGGCCGGAGACAGATTAGGGATACTGCTGATATACCAGGCACCCACCTGTACAGCAGCTTCCCTATCCACACTGACTGAGCTGGTGTCGGGGGTGGTCTTGCAATCCCCCAGGGTGATAGTCCTGGGGGACTTCAGTATCCATGCCGACGCCAGTCTTGGAGGGGCGGAGCGTGAGTTCATGGCCGCCATGGGCCTGTCTCAGAGGATGGTGGGCCCCACACACATTGAAGGACATACCCTAGACATGATTTTTTGCACAGGCCTTGAGGCGGGGATCCACTAGTGGGGGAGGTGTCAGCAAAGTCCTTGTCATGGATGGATCATTATCTCCTCCAGGCCAGTATCCTGGCGCATGTCAGCCCCAAGGAGGATGCAGAACCAGTTAGGATGGTTCGCCCCAGATGGCTTATGGAACCCAGAAGGTTCCGGACTGCTTTAGGGGATGTGTCCTCGGATGTCGATGGCTGCTCACTCGATGACCTCGTGACCAGGTGGAATTCCTTGTTGGTGAAGGCCATTGACCGGGTGGCTCCCAGGCGTCCACTCCTGAACCGCTGACAATGCAGTTCCCCATGGTATACGGAGGAGCTGCGGCGAATGAAGCAGGAAGGGTGGCAGTTAGAGCAACGGTGGTGTCACTTGTGTGCTGAAGCTGACCGACTGCGACATAGAGTCTGGTTACGTACTTATGCCATGGCAGTGCGGGCAGCAAAGGAAGTTTTCTTTGCTGCCCTCATTGCGTCTGCTAAGTCACGCCCGGCGGAGCTTTTCCGGGTGGTGGTGGGGGCTGGTCAGTCTGGCCTCCATCCGCCTGGATTTAGAGTCATTGAATGCCTGCTGTGATTTGTTTGTGGACTTTTTTGCAGATAAAATTGCTCAGATCCACCACAGTTTTGACGCAACTCTTTTAGCAGTGGGTGAACCAGAGGCAGTAGAAGCCCCACCTTGTCCTGTTTTGTGGGATGAATTTCAGAATGTGTCACCCTCAGATGCGGGGGATGCCCTGGGGTTTGTTCAAGCCACTTATTGTGAATTACACCTATGCCCATCCTGACTAGTTAAGGCCAGCTGGGAGACATTAGGGCCGTTGCTGGCGGGGATTGTCAACGTCTCCCAGGGGGAGGGGCAGGGTGCCAAACTGCCTTAAGGAGGCGCTGGTGCGGCCCCTGCTCAAGAAGTCATCATTGGACGTTGGCGTCCTGGCCAGCTATTGGCCGGTCTCTAACCTTCCCTTTTTAGGGAAGGTTATTGAGCAGGTGGTGTCTCAGCAGCTGCAGGAGCATCTGGACTGGATTAACTTTCTTGATCCCTCGCAGTCAGGTTTTCGCCCTGGATATGGCACAGAGACTGGACTTGTGGGCTTGGTCGACGACCTCATCTGTGAGTTGGACCAGGGTCATTCGACCCTGTTGACCCTATTAGATCTCTCGGCTGCATTTGATACCGTTGATCATAAGTTGTTGATAACTCGGCTGCGGAACCGGGCAGGGATTGGTGGGACCGTTCTTGGATGGTTCCGCTCCTTCTTGGCTGGGAGAGTCCAGCATGTTGTCCTGGGAGATGTTTCATGTTCTCCCCAGGGCCTCACGTGTGGAGTCCCGCAGGGTTCCATCCTGTCCCTTCTCTTGTTTAATGTGTACATGCAGGGGGAGGTTGTTAGGGAGTTTGGCGTATGGTGTCAGTATGCTGATGACACCCAGCTTTATCTCTCTTTTTCATGCGATTCAGGCCCAGCAGTCTCAGTGCTTACCCGGTGCTTGACAACTGTGGGGGATTGGATGAGGGCAAACCATTTGAAGTTAAATCTCGATACAACGTGGGGTCGTGGGGAAGGCCAGGGGAGTGGTGGCCCCCATCATTGATGGGGTCCGTCCTGCCCTGGTATCTCAGGTTTGGAGTCTGGGGGTGCTCCTGGACCTGCAGCTCCGCCTGGATGCCCAGGTGGCAGCTGTGGCGAAAGAGGCATTTCACCAATTACATCTGGTGCGTCGGCTTCAGCCATACGTCTCAGACTCTGACCTAGCCACAATCGTCCATGCTTTTATTACCTCGAGATTGGACTACTGCAATGCACTCTATGTGGGGCTACCCTTGGTGCTGGTTCGGAGGCTGCAGTTGGTGCAGAATGTGGCGGCTCGTCTTCTAATGGGGATGGGCCGACGCGAGCATATTACATCAGTGCTTTGCTCTCTGCACTGGCTGCCTATAGTCTTCCAGGCCCAATTCAAGGTGTTGACCTTTAAAGCCCGGAACGGCCTGGGCCCCGCCTACCTGCAGGACCGCCTCACCCTCCGGGTCCTGGATTGGCCCCTATGGT
>QEPC01013874.1:5156564-5170329 GCA_003113815.1 Sphenodon punctatus | reverse complement strand
TCATGGGGAAGGCCGGGGCAGTGGTGGCTTCCATCATTGATGGGATCCGTCCTGCCCTGGTATCTCAGGTTCGGAGACTGGGGGTGCTCCTGCTCGCAGCTCTACCTGGATGCCCAGGTGATGGTTGTGGCAAAAGGGGCATTTCGACAATTACATCTGGTGCATCGGCTTAGGCCGTATGTCTCGGACTCTGGCTACGATCGTCCATGCTTTTATTACCTCAAGATTGGACTACTACAATGCACTCTACGTGGGGCTACCCTTGGTGCTGGTTCGGAGGCTGCAGCTGGTGCAGAATGCAGCAGCTCGTCTCCTAACAGGGACGGGCTGACATGAGCATATTACACCAGTGCTTCGCTCTCTGCACTGGCTGCCTTGAGTCTTCCAGGCCCAATTCATGGTGTTGGTGTTGACCTTTAAAGCCCTGAACGGCCTGGGCCCCGCCTACCTGCGGGACCGCCTCACCCTCTGGGACCTGGATCGGCCCCTGTGGTCGGCCAGGGGCGCCCTCTTTGAGGTCTCCCAGGTTTCTCGGGTGTCGACCTTGCAGAGGGCGTTCTCTGTGGCTGCACCACGGTTGTGGAACTCCCTCCCATTGGAGGTCCGCCTGATTACTGACCTCCCTTCTTTCCATAGACAATGTAAGACCTGGCTCTTCCGCCGTGCTCTTCCTGAGGGAGAGGGGGTGTGTGGATTGGGTTAGGGTGGGGAGTATGTTGTTTTTTATATTGTGTTTTAATAGTGTTTTAAATCATATTATTGCTGGTTTAAATTGTTTTAATATGTTGTTAGCCACACCGAGATGCTTTTAGGAGGAGGAGGTGGCGTACAAATTTTATTATAAATAAATAAATAAACAAACTGGCAATTTTGTTGTTATCCAAAGAGCAAGGGTTTAAGTATTGCTTTGATTCGCAAGTCAAAGTAATATTTTTCCTACAGTTGCTAACAAACTATGGTGGACATTAGTTCAATTTAGAGATAATTACTTTCAGTTCTCCAGTCACAACCAAAAAAGTTGCTATAAGAAAAACTCTGAAAATAAAAAAGAGGATGCATTTCTTCTGATGCTGTTTCTGTGAAAGTGATGAAGTCAGTTTTGTTCAGTGACAAGTAATTGCATTTACTTATAACTGGAGGCAAGTTCTACTGGGTAGGATTTTCCTAGTTTGGTAGGGAGTAGAGGGTAAAGGACCATCCCCAAAGCATCTAATCTTCCATCAATGACTGATGGTAGTGAGGAACTGCAGTATGAGGAGAGGTTGGGGAATGGGGCAGAAGGGGCTTTTGGGATGTGAGATTGCTATAGGATTTCAAAGGGGCACAAAATTATCTGATTATAGAATTTCAAAGGAGCACAAGATTGTGGGTGGGGACAGATCAAGTAACTGGCATTTTTGAGTTTTGGTAGGAAGATGTCTCCAGTCTATCAGACAACGTATAGTTTATGAATATTTTATTTACTCATACATGTCGAAAGTTGCAATTTGCAATGGCTGGTCCTATATATTCACTTTAATTATAAAACATCTGCTATACATGAAAGCACTCACAGGTTAAATGGGATTTGATTTTTATTTATTTCTTTATATTATTTTATTTATTTCTTTATATTTATTGTCTGCCCCCCATGCCTATGGCATCCCGAGGCGGCTCACAAATAAAACAATAAAACACATAAAAACATCATCAAATACAAATGATTAAAAAAAAACTCACCCCCAACCCCAAAATTCCTCCCCCCTCTCTACCCTCCCCTCCCACCCTCCCATTTGAAAGCCTGGGCGAACAGCCAGGTCCTAAAGGTTCGGCGGAAAGCCATCAGACCCAAGGTCAGGAGAGCTTCCTCCGGGAGGGAGTTCCAGAGTTGCGGTCCAGCCACTGAGAATGCCCTCTCCATTGTGGCCTCCTGTTTAAAACGGGGGCCCCCCAGGAAGATGCCCCCGGCAGACCGCAGGGATCGCCCTGAGGCGTGGAAGGCGAGGCGGTCCCCAAGGTATGAGGGGCCCAGACCGTATAGGGCTTTATAGATCAAAACCAACACCTTGAATCTGGCTCAGTAGGCTAGGCAGCCAGTGCAGAGTGCGGAGCACAGGTGTTATAATGCTCCTGCCGCCTTGTCCCTGTAAAGAGACAGGCTGCCGCATTCTGCACCAGCTGCAGTCTCCAGTCCAAAATCAAGGGAAGCCCCACGTAGACCGCGTTGCAGTAATCTAGCCTTGAGGTGATGAAGGCGTGGATAAGAGTGGCCAGGTCGGGCCCGGAAATGTATGGGCGGCGCCTCCGCACCAGATACAGCTTCTCTCTCTTTTTTTTTTGTTATCACAAAATATTGACATATATGTTATATTATATTCCAGAGAAACCTGGAAGTAAAGAGTTAACTAAAAACGTACTATGAATTTGCTGAATACATTGGAAAGAAAGATAATTTTTGTGTTTTGTGTGAATGTTGGTCTTTAGTTCAACCAACTTTCTTTCTCTTTTCCCTACACTGAGATGATTAGCTTGAACAAATGCTTAGCGATTTCCTATAACTGACCTTTTCATTATGTTTGATATAATAATTAAATTAAGAGTGTGATCTAAATTTTTGCACTAGAATTGACTGGTCTTTATATCCATCTGTTATGCTCATCCTTTTAACAATATAGTACTATATTCTTTACAATAATTTTGTATTTTGGGTCACACATTTAAAGACAATGTAGATGCCCAGTTCTTTTCATGAGATGGGCAATACACTGATTTAGTTTCTATGCAGAAGTTTCTATGACATGAAGCAATGGATAGTAAGATGCACTACTGGAATGCAATGAATAATGGAGGTTTTAGAAGTGTCATGTTCATTCTAGTGATGTATGAAAGCACAGATAGCTTAAAGCAGTTTAATCATCCGAAAATTACTGCTTGCTCAATAATGTGTTCTCAAGATGAACAGGATACTAAATGAAGGTTCTAAGTAGTTTGTCAGATTAATTAATGCGTCAAAGTTATTATAAACTATTTCCAAATGACAAGACATGGTGCATATAGTCCCTCATAAGAAAACGGGGCAAGACATCTTCAGCACTGCCTCCACATCTCTCTGCTACCATCCAGCTCCCAGCAGCAAGCTGAACTCTCATCTCTCAGCTGATTTGAAGAGACTATTGGGTAGCTGCAAATACGGAGCAGCAAAACATCTGCTTAACATCAGCAACTTCCACGTGGGATGGATTTTCCATGTGTTCTTTGTAACGTCTGATAATGTCCCTGGTCGAGGTTATTCAATGTACTTTTTTCATATCTGTATAACCTTTGATATAAGAAGTGGAAAATAGGGGAAGAGAAAGAGAATGGAGTAGCAATCGAGGTTGATAAGGTGGTGGTCAGGAAGAGACAGAAGAATACATCTGCAGAAGTAACCTGTAAAACTTGCACCAAAGGAACCATTTGGATTTCTGTGAGGTGAGAATTTAAGATGATAAAGCAGTCAGAAGGATTTCCAGCTCTCAAGAAAGTAATACAAATTAGTGGCAGTGACAGATATACATGAGGTCCAGCGAGACATTACAATTCCTTTCATTTTTCTTCCAGGGCTGCCACACTTTTCAGCTGAAATTAATTTAGAATTTTATTGTAAAATTGTTGAAAGTATACAAAAAATCCCATTGTTTCAAAACATGATTTTTAAGGATAGCCTGAATGGTAATACAGATCCCATAAAACTACTTCATGCAGATGCAAATGACACGACAAGCTGCCATTTCAGTTTTAGATGAATTGAATCTAGGAGATTTAGCCAACACAAAATGGATCAATTTGGCTGGTGACTACATGACTACATGTTGTGAAGTCCAATAGAACAAATTGGTAAAAAAAAATTAGATAAGTCAATGGGGGATAGGCCCATCACTGGCTATAATGTTAGCCAAGATGATCATAGGATACAACCTATGACTGCAGGATTCTGGGAGTGAACAACAATCACTCCAGATATGCCCAATGTTTATACCCTTGCTCTGAAGAATCTGGTGCTAGCCACTGTTGGAACCTGGATACTGGATTGGATTGTTGGTCTAACCCAGTATGGCAATTCTTATGCATCATAAAAAAATTGCACAGGCCCAGACTGCCCTCCTTAGAGCTGCCTAATCCAGCCCCTATATCCAGCTCCCTTAGAGCCCCTATCCAGCTCTACTAGAAGGTTGTTGACCAAGGCCACCAACACTGTCTCCATGCCATAGACTGGATAAAAGCCCGACTGCATGGGATCAAGAAAACCATACTGTCAAGATGTGTCTGCAACTGATGGGCCACCACCCGTTCAATAACCTTCCCTAAAAAGGAAAGGTTAGAGACAGGCTGATAACTCACCAGGGCATCAGCGTCAAGAGATTGTTTCTTAAGTAGAGGCCATAACACAGCCTCCTTGAGGCAATCCAGCACCCTCCCCTCCAAAAGGGACACATTCATTACTCCCACCAGCACTGGTCCCAACGTCTCACTGGAGACTTTGACCAACCAGGACGGGCATGGATCTAGCGCACAAGTTGTGGCCCGAACAGATCCCAGTGGCTGTATACCTACACATATATTTGTGTGTACAATAGAAGAAGGGGTTCTCAAAATCAATTTTAGACTTGATATCCTGGGAAGTACATAGCATGAACTGGTAGTGATTGACTGTGTTACACAGTAAAATGAATTGTGCAAGATTGCTCAATGCATTTCAGTGTTCAAACTGCAATTCTAATGACGGTGATCAATGGCCTACAATGAGGTACAATTGGAAATGTACAATTGGAAATGTGGTGTGTTTGAAGATAAACAAGATAAAAGAGTCTCCTTCCTGTGTAGGAACAGTCAGTTGTTGTACTCTTTTTAAGAATGTGAGACTGCAAATCTAAGTGGGCACTGGGTTCCATTGGTGTGTTGAAGAAAGAAAATCATTACCTTTTCCATAACAAGCAAGCTGTCTTTTCTGGAAGAGGGCAACGGAGCAGCTATCAAAAATAAAGCTAGTTTTGTACATCTACCATCAGGGACTATGCCATCAGACTATTTAAGGGACTTTGACGTGGCTGTGGCGGCAGCAAATAAAGCTTTCTTCACTGCTACCACAGCATTTGCAAAGTGCTGTCCAACGTAGCTCTTCCAAGTGGTGAATAGCTTATTAACTCATAGCTGTCTCTGCCTGGAGTTAGAGTTATTGACTGCCCACTGTGATGAGTTTGCCACCAACTTTGCAGATGAAGTTGCTTGTATTTGGCTTGATCTAGGTAGTGCTACTTTGGGTGCAGGGTCAGAGTTTGGGGAGGCCCAGTCTTGTCCTGTTTACTTGGCTTAGCTTCAATTAATCTCGACCACCAGTGCAAAGAATGTGCTTGGAGGGGTGCGGCTGATGAGATGTGAATTAGATCCATGCCCATCCTGGCTGGTGAAAGCCAGCTAGGAGACACTGGGGACATTGCTGGCTGGGGTTGTCAATGCCTCCCTTCAGGAGGGCAGGGTGCCTGATAGCCTTAAAACGGTGGTTGTCCATCCCCTGCTCAAGAAAACATTCCTTGATGTTGACTTCCCTGCCAGCTATTGCCCTGTCTCTAACCTTTCCTTTTTAGGGAAGGTTATTAAACAGGTGGTTGCCTTGCAGTTCCAGCAACATCTTGATGCTATCGGATTCCTGGACCCATGCCATTCAGGTTTTCGTCCTGGGCATGGCACAGACTGCACTTGTGGCCTTGGTTGACAATCTCCACTTGGAAATTGACAGGGGAAATTGTACCCTGTTAATTTTGTTAGATCAATCAACCTTTGATACTGTTGATCATGGGGATTGTTGACATGGCTGCAGAACCTGGCAGGGGTGCATGGGACCAGTCTTGAGTGATTCCACTTGCTCTCAGAGGGTAATGACAGTGGCTCTTCGTCCCCTCGGGAGCTCCCTTGTGGGATCCCAGAGGGTTCCATCTTGTCTCCGCTCCTGTTCAATATGAATCTGAGGCCTCTGGGTGAGATTGTTTGGAGATTTGGAGTGAAGTGCCATCAATATGCTGATGACACCCAGCTCTATCTCTCCTTTTCACCTGACCCAGGTCCTGCAGTTTTGTTGCTTCCCTGGTGCCTCGGTATCACTGGGGACTGGATGCAGGCAAGCCGATTGAAACTGAATTCAGATAAGAACGAGGTTATGATGGTTGGCGTGTTTGATGGGGTCCAGCCTCCTTTGGTCACTCAGGTTTGCAGTCTTGAGGTGCTCTTGGACCCACTGCTGCACCTGGATTGTTCGGTTGTGGTGGTGGCCAGGAGTGCCTTTCACCAATTATATCTGGTGAGGAGGCTGTGACCATTATCGGATTCAGATCTGGCCACCATCATCCATGCCTTTGTAATCTTGAGGTTGGACTACTGCAGTGTGCTCTACATGGGGCTGCCCTTAAAGACTGGTTGGAAGCTCCAGTTGGTGCAGAATGTGGCAGCCCGCCTTCTTTCAGGGACAGGCCACCGAGAGCACATTACACCGATGCTCCAAAGTCTGCACTGGCTACCAATAGCTTTCTGGGCAAAATTCAAGGTGCTGGTTTTAACCTATAAAGCCCTAAACAGCGTGGGTCCCAAGTATCTGAAAGAACACCTCCTCCCTCATGTTCCCTCACAGCCCCTGAGGTGAGCCAGGAGTGCCCTCTTGCAGGTGCCATCTTGCCAAGATGTTTTTACAGCCAGGGCACACAGAGAGGCATTCTTGGTGGCTGCCCTGCGATTATGGAACTTCCTCCCCCTGGAGATCTGTCTAAGCCCGAGCCTGTTCACCTTGCGGAAGCAACAGCCAGGCACTCGGCAAGCAGGGATAGGGTTGGATGGCGTAGGGTGCAGGAGAGGGTTGAGTCAGACATTAAGGGGATGATGATGATGATGTTTTTTTATTGTAAACTGCCCCAAGCCTTTGCAGGAAGGGCGGCATGTAAATTTGACTAAATAAATAAACAAATAAATAAATATCATGGTACTGTGTGTCCCTGAAGGTTAGTTGGTGCATCTGCTGAAAAGGCTGCTTTTTCTGGACATAACTGTTCTTTCTAAGTTTAAAGATAATACAATTCTGGATTGGTGGAGTAGGGTAGGAATCCTAAAACATCAACTTACCAAACTGTTTATGCTTCAATAATACAAGATCCAACCATCTAATGACATTTCCTACCCGCTTTTCCTTTGTCCACAATTTTAAAGAAAATTTGGTAAATGTGTGTGTGAGACAGTGAGAGAGAGATTCTAGCTCAGGTTACAAACATCTGGAGAAGAGGTAGGAAATGTGGAGAGATTTCCAGCAGGCACATTCCCAGAAGCACGAAGTCTGAAAGGAGTTCTTGAAAGAAAGGTAGAGAGGCAGCAGGAGGATGAAAGAAAGAATATTTTGTTCCAGGAAATTGATAAGAAAGAGTCGAACTCAAACAACAATGAAACAAATTATGTCAACCCAAAGTCAGAAGACATCTAGGCTTCTAAATAAGAACCTTCAGAATCAAATAAAAACTGGGCAAAGTTAGAAATAAAATTCAGCTGAATTATATCAAGAGGAAACCAAAAAATGCTGAAATGAAAGTCCTAAAGTGATACAATAAATTGGAAGAGAATTAAAATAAACTCTGGAAAGGGATAAAGTAAAGAGAAAACATTGCACAATCAAAGCAAAATGGAAGAAAGCAAGCAAAAAACATGAGAGCTGTTACAAAATGTGGATCCTTTCAGAAAAAAGCACCATGTGAGTCTCTAATGAAAACAAAATGTTGATGTCTAAATTGCACACACAAAAAAGAACTGCAGGAGGGGTGCAGAACTGAAGCATGATGGGTCAAACTCTTCCAATGGTGGGGGGGTTGAATTTTTTAATTTGAGATACAAGAACAACAGTTGCTCCACCTTCGTTCAGACTCAGTGACAGAGGAAAAACTGGAAATGACTAAAATGCGGGTAGGTCTATGACAATTTGAAATATAGACGGCCAGGAAGAGAGTGGAAGAACTAAGATCTCTAATACGTCTCAAGCAGAGACAGTCACTGTGCAATGGAGGTAGCAGTTTTTTCTTCCTCTCCAACCAACAAATATTTCTTCTAATGTTGATTTTTAGGCATTCTTAAGTCTTTAGAAACCACTCAGCTTCAAGTGTTGATCTTGGTAAATTTCAAAATATAAAGGACACAAATCCCAAGCAACCAATAAGAAACACAGGGAGTTTTTAAACGAGCAAGGTGATGGGGCGGGGAGGGAGGTCCGTGACTACAGCGTGGCTCTGCTGCAGAGCACCCACAGAGGTGGAGTTCATGTGGACGGATTCAAATGGGCAATTCCCAGAGTGGCTACCGTGGGCACAGAGACAGCCACCATGCACTCCCCCTGCCACAGACCATGGGGAGGAGGGAACGCACCAGGCTGGCCTTTGCAAGTGATATGTCCCCATCGTGAGTGCCAGGGAATGCGAGTTCCCCATCGCTCCCAGCCAGTTCTTGTGACTTGCAATGGCTGCTTTCTCCACCCTCAGTGCCTATGAGTGGCAGACCTGTTTGCTGGTGTGGCTGGCTGACGCCGTTCATACGGGCAGGGGCACCGTGCTTGCCTGTTCCCGTGAAGCTATTTGACTTTCACCACATGGAGCACTCTGGATTTCCCGGCAGTGCTCTATGTGTGGCCATGAGTGGGTGCTCCGAGGCTCATGGGAGTATGCATCCCCCTGCTTCTCCTTCAGATGGGTGGGTGGCTTCTGGGTGGCCATGCGGGGTAGAATCTTGTCTGAAAATACCCACAAATCCACCTCCTATTCTCAAGTGCAGCTGAAGTAGTAACGGGTAGAGCCTTATAACAAAAACAAAGCTGACATAACAAAACTAAAGTAGTCTGGAAATACATCTAGAAAAACCAAAAGGCCAGAATGAATATTTCATCGAAATTTTTCAGTGTGATGAGAAATATACTTCAGAGCACAGGTAGTGTTAGTGTTCTCTTTATATCCAGTGTCACTTACAGAAAGGAGCGTGAACCTGGCTAGATAGTCCTGAGACAGAGGAAGAATGATTTTGCGGACTGGGGTTCAGTAAATGAAGATTGATTCCCAATCTGCCAGGTTGGGTTTCCTAAATGTCTTAAAGGTAATCATGCAAGTTTCTGAGCCTCAATTTCTCATTTGCAAAAAGGGAGAGAGTACTAATTTTCTTGCTTTGTTGTTCAAAGCAGGTATTGATTTTTGCAATGCTTGTTCAGCATCTATCACACCAGGGCTGTGATCTTAGGCCCTTTTTACACAGATGCTCTAACACCGATAAAATGAGTGTTACATTTTATTATATATGGTACAGGGCACCACATGAGATGCCTCCACCCAGTTTCTCTGGGTGGAGGCGTCCGTGTAAACACCACTTGCAGTGGGTGGGGTGCATTACTCTGGGTGGAGATGGGTGGAGGTGTCTGTGTAAACACCACTTGCAGTGGGTGTTGGTATGTGCATGCTCCGGCGCAACACCCATCTCCACCCACCACCCACCCATGGAGCAATCAGCAGTGGAGTCCGCTGCTCTGTGGGTGGGGGGTGGGTGTTGCGTGGGAGCATGCACACACCAACACCCACTGCAAGTGGTGTTTGTACAAAGAAACCCAGAGAAACTGTGTAAAAAAGGCCTTAGTTAGGTCCTTTAGTATTAAGGGTTAACACCCTCACTGAGAGCTGTGATAATGGGTGTTTTCAGATGAGACGCCCGCCCACCTGAAATGACCATGGCCCGGAATCCCGGTGACAATTCTGGTCCGTGATCGCCGTCCAGACGTGACGGGCCCCTTCATCCCCGCTGGGAATCTCATTCACCACGTGATCAGCGCCGGCCCCGCCGATCGCGTGGTGAATGAGATTCCCGGTGGGGATTGAGTGTGGCTAACATCTGGGGAGGAACTTCCGGTTCCCCAACAGACATTACGAGGGCATTCCCCACCACAGGGAATTGACTGTGGTTGAGCATGATCTTGTAACGGCTGAAAATACCCAATGTCATCAACAGGGGACAATGGCCATTTTGTATGTGTGTTGGCAGCTGCAATAAAGCCTTTGTAAGAGTAAGAAGTCTCCTTGCCTTACCTGACAAAGGAGCTATTACAGGTTCTAAAGGCACTACTGTAATGAGGATAATAAAGTAGCAAACTAAAATTGTAAAGATTATTTTTGTCTTCTATACATCATCTATTATTATTTATAAAGTGTCAGCAATGTACCTGGCACTGTACACACAATAGTTATGGACAGGTCCCACCCCAAGGGGCTTACAATCTAAGAAAGACATGGATGGGGAGACAAAGGAGAGGGGAACGTAGGGAGGGAAAAGGAGACATTCGTGACATACAGTTCTGACTTAACTTGGTTACAGGGAAGAGAAAGATTTTGAGGGAGGGAAGGAAGAGGAGGCAATTTCCTCTTTGTGATGGGCTAGGGAAGGCCTGATGGAAGAGGTAGTTTTTCCTGGAATGGGGGCAGCAAGGGAGAAGGGGTAAATATGTTCTGAGCAGCAAGGGAGTTGTGAGCAGGCGAGAGTGAGGGCAGAGGAGGAACAAAGCTCCCAGGTGGAAAGGAATGTAGTGGGAAATAAGTGCAGAGAAATAGGGGTAATAAGGCCATGAAGACCCTTGAAGGTGCAGACCAGGAGCTTGTGCTGAATACAGTTCTGACTCCTACTTGCCTCAGGAAAGACCCTGTGAGGTCTGAAGGTTTGCACATTTCAACCAGCAATTTGTCATTCTAACTACTTTGTCTCTATCTCTGAATACATTCAGGAAGAGGGAGCCAGTGTAGGGCAGAGAGAAGGGGCTGAACATAGTTAAAGCGATGGGCAAGGTGGATGATCTTGGCAGCAGAGTGTTGAAAAAAAATGAAGGGGGTGAGATCAGAGCAGGGGAGACCAGTAAGGAGGTAGATGCAGTGCAGTATTCAAGGAGAGAGATGACTAGAGCACGGACTAGGATTTTGACAGTGGAAACAGTAAGGCACGGCTGGATTTTTGCAATATTATGCAGAGCAAAGCAACAGGATTTGGCAACAGCTTGGATCTGAGATGTTAAGGAGAAGGAGAAGTCAAAGCTGAATCCCAGGCTATGCGCTTGAGTGACCGGCTGGATGGTGACAACCTCAATGGAAATTTAGAGGGAAGAGGGAGGGGAATGTTTTGGGGGAAAGAGGAGGAGTTCAGTCTTGGCCACAGTAAGCTCAAGTTGATGATGCAACATCCAAGCAGAGAGATGAGAGAGACAGTATGCAATACGAGACTGGATGGAAGGGGAGAGTGCAGGGGCAGAGAGCTAGTGTCGTCAGCATACAGGTGATAGCGGAAGCCATGAGATTCATTGAGTTTGCCCAGAGAAAGAGTGCAAAGGAGGAAAAGAAGAGGGACCAGTCTCTTGACTGCAGTAGAGTAGTACACCAAAGAATTCAACATCAACCAGTGCCTGTGTTTTTATTCTTCATTATGTGCATTTAAAACTTTTAAACTGTATTTCAAAAAACTATTTTCTCAGCACAATCCCAGAGCTAATACAAGTTGACTGCTTCTTACCACTAACACATTTTTTTCATTCTCTAGAGCAAACTGCTAGTGTGGCTCCAAAATTTAGAGTATAAAGGCATATTTATTTAGATTTTATTTTATCCCACCCTATTCCTTAGGTTCAGGGTGGCTTACAATTCTTTAAATTATTAACTGTAACATTAACTAACTAACTCAACTCTTAATCCTTAACTCATTAACTCAACTCTTCATATTGTAGTGATGGGTCTCAATTCCAAAAGTCGACCATGATGTAAACATTCTCAGCAATCAGGGATATTCAAGAACTAATGTTTTTATTCATGTCCACTTCTAATATTAAAAACACAGTTACCATATGGAAGCAAATACGTATCAAATTTTGACTGTGGTATAAGCTCATGCAAACAATGTAAATCACTACACTATTCAGAAAAAAAGAAACCGCTCGTGTACCAAGATATTTTCTGAAGAATGCTCTGGTATGAAAGTATATACCAGAAAAAGAAAAATTATAGTACAGTTTTAGGCTGCAATCCACCAGCCACTTACTTTGGAATAGTATTATTGAAGCAGTTCTATTGTTCTACTGAAGCGGAGTAGGTGGTTGGTGGATCACGGCTTCAGCTTATAAATTACTAACTACCTCACTTTCAGTGTGGCAGACATGAGAGCACAAGGCAGCTTTTTTTTAACCAGTAGATCTTTCCATCTGAGGTGACTTTTCCTTTCATGCTGGCAAAATGATGTGCCTAGCATTTACTATTCCAATATAGGAAAGTGGCTTTTCAGCCACTCACATGTTGTTCTAATGGGAAATAACCAATAGACTAAAGTTGCCTTATTAAGTTTCTCATTTATGCTACACACCCATGCTATCCTTTCAAAAAGAATGAAAATCAGAGTTGGGTGAGCTTTGTCAAAACAAATGGTGCTCTAATGTAATCACAGTAAATGGCTGGATGGAAGGGGAGAGTGCAGGGGCAGAGAGCTAGTGTCGTCAGCATACAGGTGATAGCGGCTCTGAGATCTTTACAGCTCAATTTCCAAAGGCTTTGAGGGAAAGGGTTATAGAAAAGGTGGCATGCAAAAATGTATGCAAGCTTGAAACTCATCCCGAGTTTTGTAAAATCAGTGCAAATATTTCAAAAGCTCACACAGATCTAATGTTTTATGCATAAAAAGGATGGTTTCGTTAATATTGGTCTTGTGAGGTATGGACACGTCATAACAGTGTTATTAGCGGGGGAAAGTGATAATCCATGGGTACCTCCTTCGTCAGATGGCCTTGTTACCTCACTGGAGTAAGAAAAGCTAGGGTTCGTCTCAGAACCATCTGATTTGTCATCCCCCAAGCCCAAAGTGCTGGTAGAATGGAAATGCTGTTTATTATAACGGCTGGTTTTTTCTACAAATGGGATAAAGAATATTGCAGTAAATGGTTATGTGACAGACAAGCAAAACAAATGACTAAAGCCACAGGAAGAACTCAGCAAATGATTTATCTGTTGCTTGCAACGTGAGCTCTGTCTAATTTCAAAGCCATTTTGAATGAACATCAGTCAGAGAGACTCAAAGTATTTTTTGTATTCTGATTAGGAGAGAGTAGTAAAAAAGGAGAAGAGTGGAAGGCAGGGTGATGAAACCCTCTGAAAACACTGGGTGAAAACTAAGGCAGAAAGAAGAGGAAATAATACTTCTCTCGAGTGTCACTCTATTCGGAATGTACAAAGATAGATTTTCAAACATGAAAAATATGTCTATTTGGTTTTAAAACTGAATTCCCCTTTAAAAGTAAGAGCCTTAAATGACATGGAGGAATGGCTCCTAGATGCAAGCTTTATCATACTGAAGGGCGGGAGAACTGAAAAACTATTATTTAAATCTCAAACACCATGTGTATTTGGCTAGTTCTTAGGACCTCATCAAAATCCATATTCATAGAACTTTAGATCACGCTCTTAGGTCTCAATCGAAGGCTTGCATGTGTACCTGGTGTGCACAAATGGACCTAACCTACTATGTGTGCACACAGCAATTTTGCCATTGTGAAGAATCTGTTTTAAATACACTTTAGAATATATTTTTAAAACGTGCTTAAAATGCACATATAATAGTGGCCAGCCTTTTCCAATGCAGTACACTGAATTATGCAACTTAGGCTGCTTTTACACATGACAAAATGGGTTCTTATAAGTGCTCGAGATAACACTGGATGTTATAAATGCTG